>APFE031428804.1:67805-88711 GCA_000404065.3 Pinus taeda
TTAAGATGAAACTCGCGCCTTTTGACCTTTACAGGAGTACGCACCCATCCCTTGACATACAGAGCGTACAAGTACGCATGTATTATGAACTTAGAGTGCGTACATGCAGGTAAGGTAGAGAGAACCTGCGTACCCGGAAACAAATATGTTTTTTTAATGACTTTCTCTCTTTCTTGAAGTTTGACATGGAGAGCAGAGGTATGAGGCTTGCCAAGGAGGATAGTATGACTGTTGATGGAGCCATACTAACTGCAAATAGTCAAGGTGACAAATTTTAGTGTAACAATTCCTTCATGGAATCTTATAGACACATACTCATATAATGCAATTAATCAAACATTTGAAGAACTTGTAAACATAACCCCTTATTATACCTAGTCCACACTAATCTAGAAGGAGGAAAATAAAATAATGACCTAATATCTAGTGCCCAATTATGGAAATGGGATGTCCAAATCTCTACTAACTTTAACCACACTTTCCAAAACTTGATTTTCATTTGTCATACATTTTGTACTAAAAAGCATACCACATAATCATGTCACCATTAAATTTTGTAGACATCACGTTATGCCTATAAGGGGATTCTGCGAACTGTAGTCCACTACTCTTCTCTTCATTTCTGTTCTTCTATTTCCTACAAACATATCATGTTAGACAAATCAAATAGATGACATAATCAAACTGATACCTCAATGTATTTCAAGGGAGGCTATCACATTTGCACAAGTCTGTCCAAATTAGTACGACACAATATCACAAATTTATCGAATCCATTAGAGAAATTTTGAGGTCTAAAATGGGCCTCCTGAGGAATATTGTAAAATAATAGTGGGAATAATAAAATAATATTAGATTACGTCATCAAATTTTAGAGGGAAAAAATAAAAACTACTTTTTGAACTCATATTTTCAACTTATCTCCCTACGTTTTACTTGAAATTCTAGTAGGAGCACTCATTGGATGTCTAATTTACTTCCTCATACAAGGAGTACCCATGTTGCATCCTTTTGATGGACCCTTCTACATGGAAAATGAGAAATACATGAAAAAACATGATTTCAATCACATTGTTTCATGTATTTGTCGTTGTTCTTGTAGCATGGTCCATCAAAAGTATGCAACATGGGTTTTGCTTGGATGAGGAATTAAATGTTTCATCCAATGAGTGCCCCCACTCGAAATTTGAGTAAAACCGTAGGGAGATAAATTAAAAATACTAATTGAAAAAGTAGTTTTTTATTTCTTTTATTTGTTTAATCTTTTTACTCTTTTACTACAAAAATGATGAATCATCCCCCATAGTTAACATCATCATCCTGAATCTTATTGGTTTTTACAAATTTTATTTTGGTTGTACATTTTTGCTTTAAGGCATATTATTTAACTCAAAATTTTTCTAATGCGTACTTGAATATCATAACCATAACCATCTGCACAAGACGATCCACATTAGAACAATACATATAACAATAATATCTTAGGTGTAATGAAAATAATCATCATGCATATGACTACAATGCATATAACAAGAAGTTAACTGTCACGCGTGATTGATCGATGCACATGCATATAACCACGTTGATTAACTAGCATCTATCATGCATGCGATCACAACAACCATAGAATGATAGGCATGAATATAACCATAAGGAATATAACAGCCTTTAACCATAATACTTAAATGCCAAACATACAAACCTATAAAACGATATTTTGTTAGCTCGAGGTCCAGCGTTGCAACCTCGCTCTGATAATCTACATCTACTACTGCATCTTAGCCAACATATCAACATTCTCATGCCAAAACCTGCATAATCACCACCATGATGCATGTCTAACCTACTATGCATGCATAACCATATACATTTATCCCATCTAGTCCAAGTTTATGAACTTGGAAGCTCTGATACCACCTTGTAACCACCCCTCCCACATTTACCCAATATCACAAGCCCGTTAGGGTAAATATGAGATGAGAGCAATTATAACATGACCTAACCTCCTAGTTTTAGTTAAGGAAGTGGTCCCTACAAACTAACCACATAATCATGACGAACTAACATACTACAAGGACTACAGATTACCCTGAAGTTGAAGAAACACCCCATGTGGTCAATCCTTGAGCTGGGACATCATTTCTATTACCTAGACCCACAATCACACCCACAACAAGGCATGCATGCAGTTATGAGGCTATAACTACACTCATAAGAATAGATTCCATAGTTATGACCTAAACTCTTTGATTATGAGCATGTGATCCTAAGATTTATGCCACCTTTTCCAGGTCAGCCTCTAGACTACTACCCATAATTTCTTGAAACCTTCTATAATGTAATCAAAGGTACTGATTATTCTAGTCAATCAAAAATCAAGCAAGAAGTTGACCTAAACATGCCTAATCGATAACATATATTTCATCAAACATATGGAAAACATGTAAGATAAAGGTCATGAATGCATATATGTTCATAAACTGAGAGTCCTCATCTAAAAATCATCGAGAAGTCTCTAAAGCTTCTCTATGTAGCTGCAATAACACTCGTTATTCCATGCATTCATCAACCAATCAATAAATTATCAAAACAAGTCAAGAGACATAAATAGGTTACATCATATAACCAAAAAATAACTAACATAGAAACCATGGCAACTTAGCTATAACATCAACAACATAATCACTACAAGTATTCATAAATCATAATAGGAAGATAACTCATATTAATATATAAAAATTCTAACCAAGTCAGGGAATTCCACATACCACCCAACCATAGTTTAGGATGAACCAAATATCTCTTTAAGCCAATCACCCTAGAGCCATATTCTAAGAATTAATGTGGAATCTCATGGAATAAATCAAAAAAAACAAAAATAGGGCTTGCAGAGGCCAAACCCTTAAACACAGTGATTCCACCTCTATGGGCAGACATCACTAGCACCAACTAGATTGGTCTCTACCCAAGTTGTCCAAGGCTCCAGGAAGTGGTAACTCAACTCACAACCTTCCCAGGCTCCAGACTGTTTGTCCAACCAAACTCTAGAGACTAGTAACTCAACATACCATGGGCTCCAAAGCACTTTTCCCTGCTTAGGTTGTAAGACTAGTGACTTAACCCAAGTTGTTCTATGGCTTTCAGAGCATTTGTTCCAACCCACAACTATCGAAAACCTGAGCACTAATCAAAAAACAACATGGAGAATCCCACAACACCATGGATATCCAAGAAATGGAAAGGAATAGTTAAAACTACTATCACTCTAAGAAAATATCCATGTCAATGATAACACATAACTAGAAAATCACATTCATATACCATGCATCCAAAAATAAGAAAGGAAATCACACATGTAATGTGTTACCTTCCAAACAACCTAGCTGTAGTTGTTGATCCAATTGTTTCCTTGTGCTTTCTTGCTTTCCTTTTCCTTGTTTCTCCAATCCAAGTGAATGCCCAAGTGCTTCAAGAACGCTCCAAGAATACTCTAAGTGTTCAAGAGTATGAGAGAATGCGAGAATGAAAATGGGAGGTCCAAAAGTAAATTGAGAAAAGGTTCAACTAACAAAATATAAACCAACAAAAGCTCAATTGACAAAAGATAACAACTTATCCTCAGAAGCCTTTTTATCATTCATTCCTCTATTTTCTTCATTTTCCTTAATTTTTCCTCTAATTTCCCTTGCATGGAAATATGTGTCTCTTCACCTTCATTTCATCCTATTTTCATTTATTTCATAAATAAAATGCAAATTAATGCAAATTTCCCTTTTCCAAAGCCTTTGTCATTTTCCTTAGCCATAGATAAACCAAAAATGATCCCCGCTACAATGTCTACCCAAAATTTAGCTTGGAATATGTATCCCATGACCTTGGTCTTGTTTTAATTACATGGAAAATAAACTAGAGGTTGTTACAAAAAATTTGATGTTAGTGAGTCCTATTTATCATATAAAAATGTATTATACTTATTCCTAAAGTTTCATGGAATATCACACAATTGTTGTCACTATCATCATAAAATATACCTTAAGTGTCACACTTGGAGGAGTATGTTGTTTTGTCGTCCTATTAAGGGAACGATTTGTTTTTGAGTGCTGAGTGTTTAATGTTGTGTCGTCAATTATTATAAGTGTGTGGTCATGTTCAAGTCTAACTTTGGTCTCATATTTTCTTCACTAATCCCACACTTAACCAAATTCTGACGATTTTTTGCCTAGCCATCCTAAGCTCACTTTAGCTTGCTCAACTACGCATTGTAAAGTGGAAAACCTCAAGATGCACCCTTACCTCCTAAATTGTACAACCTGTAGTTCATACCTCTAGGGACTGCACATTTCATGGTAAAAGTGCCTAATCCTAGTCCCTTAACCCCCGAAATTACATAATTAAGCCTCCCTATTAGTATTCTTCTACGCATTGTGCAATTTCAGTCTGTAGTTTTCCTTCCTATCTCTTGAACTATGCAATTGTTAAATCTACTAGCCTGACTCTCCCCTAAAATGCACATTGCACAGTCATAAAGGGCATGCCTACCTCACTGTGACCCTCAACTATGAAGTATTCCTTCCCATGCCTCCAATGTGGTGAATTGAGTAGCCACAAGCTTCAACACCTCAGTCATAGACTGTAGAATCTGCATTGCACAATCCTTGAGCCTTTATCCCAATCCAGTACCCGATTCGAGTTCAACAAGTTATTTCATGAAGTATGTTAGACTAGGAGTTTTTCAGGTTGATGTCATCTTCTCATGAGTGATTTCTAATTGTAGGTGCTACATCTTCACATGATAGCGTAATGATCAAGGAGAAGGATATTATACTAGAGGATACTTGTGAAGCTGCAAAAACAAGTTGATCCTTGAACAAGAAGATGAAGGAACATGAGATTTCTTTCGAAGTTGAAGATCAAAATCATAGCGAAGGTGCCCTATCTTCAAGCCTTATGGAGGAGGAAGAGGAATATAATGTATCATATCTCAAGAAGACAAAAAGATAACAACAAAAAGACTAGCTTAGCATTGCCACATCAATATTATGTCCATGCCATCATTGTCATGTCATGGATTGTCAAGGTTTCACTCCAAGGTGTCATTTGAGTCATTTTCCACATCATCTATGGATGTAGTCATGTAATTTTCAGTAATATCATAAATGTAATAAAAAGTGGAAGTCCAGCAGTCACCTATATAATGTGAAAAATCATGTAGACATCAAAGAGTCTCATGGAAACTTGAAAAGTTATATGGAAGCTCAACAGTCATGAGGGGAGTCCAAGATTCAGAAAGGAGGTGGAGAGTCACCAAACTTTTTATATGTATGCCCTCATAGCTCAAGAAAAGGAATCTTCACCTTGGATCCTCTAGACAGGAATTAGAGAGGAAGATAGTTATTTTGTGGAGCAAGTGGTAGCTCTAATGCTCCACTATTGGAGCTAGTGATGTCAATTGTATCAATGTATCTTGTAACTTTTGATTAATACTTGAAGCTCATTGAGCTAGTGCACATTTATGAGTATGTCATAAATTTTGTATGACTACTCTTTGAATGATTGTGATATATGTTGTTTTTCATTTGTACTAAATAAATTGAACTATTTTAGTGGCTTTGGTGCTTATCTTGTTGAATGTGTGTTGTACTTGTTTTAGTGATCACTACTTCTATGTGAACTATTTCACTAGGTGATTAATGATTCTTTCATATATATACTCATTTTTCTTTATTAGATTAGTACTATTACTCTTCTCTTAATGGCTCACTTTCGTCTCCCTTCAGTGGAAGAACCTTGATACATTTTACAATTGAAAATTTCACAAGGAATACTCACTTGTTCATTCAAAAGTACATGTATATTATTATCTCATGCTAACCATCGCAAGAAATGAAAATATCTAAGAAAAATGGCAGTTGGGACTTATTTTCGTAAGGAATCCTATACCAAATGGTTTGATGTCTAATTGGGACTTTTCATCGGGGGTACCACTTTCATGTTGGCGGGTTCCAACACCATGAACGGGTTCATGGATTTAGATAACAATATCAAAATTCTAATTTGGTAAGTATTGTTACTAGGTACTTTAGTAAGAATCTCCAATCATCGTGCTAACGTCATTTTTTCCTAGAGTGAAGGGAATACTTTTTTTCACAAAATATTGACCAAGAATCACATTTAGATCAATATTCTATTGATAAAACTCTGTAGTACATTAAAATTTGTTAACACATATTTCAAAGTCCTTACTGAATTTGTTAATGGAAAGGATTTCTCCATTGATATACCTCACCCTTGTTCATACTAGTTTCTAATAGTAGCATGGGATTTCTCCAGATGTGGCACAGGAAACCATATCCCATATGTTTATTTGGGCATCGAAAATGCAGGATTTGTATGCTCTTAGCCTAATTTCGATTTAAATAATTACTGAAGGAGTGATGCCCTTTATTTCTTGGTATAGAGGAGCACATTGAATCATTCCTTGGTTTGGTTATTAAGATTCCCCTTGGAATTCAATTCCAGGGTTTACTTTGGGAAGTGTTTATGCCAAGTTTTCATGTGATGATGCCTCTTCTTATGAATGAAAAGTTGCAATGTTTCTTTGTCTTTAACAAGATCATTTCCAAGCTTTCATAATGTATAATTTTTCTTCTTTATATATTGTTGTAGTTGTCTTATTTGGTGTTTCCTTTTCTTCCTTTTTCTACTGAGTTGAATTCTATGTGGTAGGTTTTTCTCTTTTGAGGAATATTTGGAGTACTTAGGAATTAAAGGATGGTTGGTAGAGGAATGTATCGTCAATTCATGGGGGTGTAATAATGATAGGGGAATAGATTATGATAAATATTCTAAGGGATTCATCATGACACTAGGAAGTAATATGATCAATTTGAGTAGAGAGAATCCTTTTCATATGAATATCCTAGATAGATGTGCTGGATAATTATCTTTGGAGTTCAGTAATTTTAGAGGAAAGATCACTAGAAGACATTGTTAGCATATTTATACATAAGAATTAAATATATAGATCAAAGTTTGTGGTAGAATATGTAGGGGATGATTGTTCAATAAAGGATTCAAAATTAAAATATTCAATACTATATAACACTTCTGAATAAAAAACATAACAAGAATAAAAATCTATTTGGTCAGTGTGTGTTGAAAAAAAATCCAATATTTTCATACCTCTCCTTGATTTTTTCTTATGGAACTTTTTTCCCTAATGGCTTCTATTGCCATACATGTAACATTTACATTTTTTCCTTGGAATAAAATGTTTCTTAAATGAAACTCTTTTCTTGAAATGTCAAGGAGGCTTGGAGAACTACTTTTTCTTTACATTTCCCAAAGCACATGAACAATGACTAGGGCGAAAGACATGTTTTGGTTTTTTCTTAAAAAAAGCATAAACATAAGTTTCTCTCAATTGGTTGCAGATACATTGGATTATGAATTTAGAATGCATACTATGCTATTTAGAAGCCTTGAAATTTACACTTGCATCCAACAATTTTTGGTGTAGATCTGCAAGACAGTAACCTTCAAACATTTTCCCGTTCTCTTCAAATCATTTGCTTACAAGTTCGGGGATGGTCCCTAGCCATGATTGAACATAATATGATATAAAGATAGGATTTTCTCCATCTCTAGATGTATATAACAATTCTTACATCATGCATTTGTATTCATTCCCTAAAGAAATAATGCACACTCTTTGGGAAAATATATATCATCTTATTGGATTTTATCTAACTTTATATTAAAACATAATTATGTATTGGTAGCCCTGACAAGGTTTGTTAGTGACAATGTATATCTAGGACATACACCTTCCCTAAGGATGTTATCCCTCTATTACTGGGGTATTTTTGTCCACCAATGGGAGAGGAGACTTGTGAATCCCTAAGTTAGCATTGTAACTAATATATGTGTGTGTGTATGTGTATTACAAAACTCAAAGATAAATTAACACCAATCAAAAGGAAAATCAATTACTATTGTCATGCTTTGGCAAGAACTAATAAGATTCTCTCCAATTAAAATTATTTATTTAATGATAACTTTCACTTGGAATTCAAGTCCTTAGGAAATGTTTGATGTTAAAGATAGTTGTCCCATTTGGTTGGTAAATGGCTTTATGGTGTTTTATTTTTTTACATATACATAATAAATGATGATATTTTATAAAGTTAGTCACAATGTGAATATGAAGTAGAAATAACATATATTGACATGAAAGCATGATTTAAACACCAACAAACAATATTTACATTTTCTTGGTGAATAATTTTATCATTTTTTTTGTTATTCCTTAATAAGGGTAAGTGCAAGTTAATAATTCTCTCGCATGACTAGTTATCACAATGTAAATTTAAAATAGAAAGAACAATTTTAATTTGAACTATGATTTAATGTACAATAAAAACTACCTTGAAAAGTTCTCCTAACCCACTCATGAATGAAAAGAAAATATTCTAGGGAATGTAGAAGAACTATCATTTGAGAAAGCCCACGAATTCAAACATATTTTAAACTCACCAAAATACGAGGTAACCACTAATCCACAAGGGATTCAAATTCTTGAGGAAAAGGAAGACCCCATTGTTCACGTTATTAAATAAAAAGCAATAATAGAAGGTTCCAACAACCATGCTATAAAACGAACACATAAAAGGATGTGATGGTCATGTTCTTGTAGGTTATAGAAAAGTATTATGATGCTTATTGTCTATATAGATTCAATTGAAGTTTTGATGATATTGTTGTAGATTACACATGCTAAAGTAGGTAAGTGGAGACATAAGGCATACTGAAGAGGGGACAACATCATCTATGTCTTAGAGAATTGCGCGGTAATTGCTTAGCTAAAAAACACTCTTTCTTTAACCTAAATGGAGTTGAATGAAAATTTAAAATCTTAAGCAACAAAACTACCAAGTTAAAATCCAAGCTAAAACAAGTGAAAAGTACTACTAAAATTATTAAGGAGATTCAAAGTTTAATATATGTATTTAAAGAAATGATTGAACATGTGCCAATAAATGTTATCCTATAGACGACCTACTAGGGTATATGATTTATAATTAAAATAATGGTACCATAAATTTTATATTGAACACTATGAATGTTAGATGAAGAAATATTTCAAATATCCTTCGAAATTTTATGAATTTTATTTTGAAATCACCCGAGAAAGGAGAAATCTTCTTTGTGAACATTTTCTTCACAACTATGTGCCATGAAAAAGGGTTATATGGTCGCTAGAATTATTGAAATGATGAGGTCAAAGGCTACAAAGTTGTATAAGAATGAGGATATGAATGTGGAACTAGAGATAAGAGGAGAAGTAGATAGACTAGGTGGGGATTAAATGATATTCAATCGATAAGATATCTAGTTTCCTACCCAGTTATTGAGAGAACACAACGTTTTTGTATAATGTAGAACAATCATAAAAACCTTTAGAATTGAATTATTAAAGAGTGAAAATATTATGAAAAATCCTAAAAAAGTATATACAAATAGAAAATCCATGTTCAATTCTAATGCTCAAGATAGATCTCCACACATTTTGTTTATATATTGAGGGACTTAGGAGGATTTCCTATAAATGAATGCATTGAAGTTTATGTTTCTCCTAATGCTATACCTCGTTACATACTTAAGACATTTGGGAGAGCATGATATTAATATTGAGACGAAAATATGGAAATAAATTGTCATGTTTTGAGGCTACCACTTGTTGGAGCATCAACAAACCCTAATAAAATGTCCAATGCCCCTAATTTTTTAAAGCAAAACTTGATTAGTATTTCTTGAATTTATAGGGCAATGTTACAAGCTCTAGTTATTGATTATTGTCATTTCCCAATCTTTTTCCATCCATATTTTTATCTTATAAAGCTTTGATTGTTAGTTTTCTAGTCATGGATCAATGTGGGCCTTTGATAATCTTTCAGTACAAGGGTTTGGGTCTCACCAACAATCCATTTATGAGGTTACTTGATTTTATCTATAAGTTTTTTCACTAATGGTTAGAATGGATTCCACCTTGATAACTTGACATTGCAACTTCCAAATACCCATCTATGTGTAGGGAAAATGGACTTCTATTATCATACTCGTTCAATACATTTCATCCCCTTATGCCCTGCTACCTCCTCCATGACTCTCCAATTATGTGATGCATGCCCCTTGCATGTGTGATGTTGTGGGGATATCCATATTAGCCTCCCATAGTTAAATGATATTTATTTGTGCCTTGAAGTTTCACCTTAATAACCCAATGGTGTGATTTCCCATTATACCAATGGACATTTTTGCTTGAAGCATTTATACATATCATATTCATTTTCTCTTACCTAACTTATTTTCCTTTCAAAATAGGTCATAACCACATGGTATGCTAATGTTATCCCTCATTTCCCTTGGACTCCTTGTTATCTTTCTATCACATCTGAACATACATGCCACTTCTTTCTCCTATGTGATCCTCATAATCCCATCATGTTGGATGTCATTAGCATCAAATATCCTTACATTTCTCACCAAATGAGCGAATGAGGTATTTCTAATGGTGGCATGAAGAAATATCCCTTCCATAGGCTTAACAAATTTTGTTGGGTTTCTCAATGCATTAAATGGTGCCACATCACCCAAAAGGGCATGGTAATGATGATGATATTTAACTGATTTGAAAGTGAGCAGATAGGAGTTTTTACTATGAGAAAAGAAGATAATATCACCATAAGGAGATGCATGGGAATTCATATATTTGCCATGTGATTTCCTAGATGGATCAATGATGGTGATTATTGAATCACTTGACAATAGTTTCCTTCATAAGATGTAGCCTTGGTTCTAAAGCACATTCTTTCCCTCATGATAATCTTTAATGGTACCAATTAAATCAAGAAAAGTGTTGAAATATGGCAACAAGAATATTTCAATTTAATTTTTCCTTGATTTAAATAGTGAATTAAAATTGAATTTAGTCTTAACAGCTACTTGGAAATAATTAATTAATTTATTTTAAATTAATTAGTTAGAGAAGTTCAAGTTAGAAGTCTTTCTGAAGTCATGCAAGAGTTATCCCTTAAGTTAAGGAGATAATATTGAGTCATATTTGAGTTGTAATTAGGTAGCTTAGTTTACTGAGTTAAGTCCAGTTAAATTAGTTCCAAAATGTTTGCGGAACTAACAGTGAGTTAACGTCATTTGTTGCATTAATGCACTCAACTAGTGCTACTCCACTTAACTAAAGACTCCCTCATCAGAAACTCATGCATGTATATTATGAGAAATACCCAGTTGATATCAAAGTTCAAGGATAGTGTACTATCAGTTGCATGTGTTTTCTCATGTAAAAAAACTCATGCATGCAGTCAAGAATTTATCCTTGAGGATTGCGTAGTTTTGAAAGAAAGGTTTTCCACTTGGTAAAGGAAGATCATCCACAAGGAACAACATAAGGAAATAGGATCTTGGAGGGTAGAGAGGAATGCTGGAGAGAAGACAAGATATCCTATGAGCATCTATGAGGATTGTACTGAGAGATAGCTAGCTGTGAGAGCTAAGGCTTTGTGTAATTCCTATGTATTTCCACCATGTATCATATTACAATAGTGTGGGGTTTTATCTGAGGATTTCCCCAAAAGTATTTTCATGTGTATTGTGCCATTGATTCTTCTTCTTCTGGTTATATTGTTCAGCTCGATCTTTAAGCTTCCACAAATTGAGAGTAGAAGTAGGTTATAGTATTATGCTTTGATTTATATTGCATTATCAGGTTAACCTATATTAGATTTTCTACATGGTATCAGAGCTATATTTGTATAAATATCTACATGGTATTAGAGCTGTGAACAATATACTAAGAAGAGAATTCGAAATTTGAAGTTCGAGGTTGCAGGTGCAAATCGAATTCATATCGTACTTCAAGGTTGGCCAATGGCGTTCTATGGCTTGAGACTCAAGTATGCCTTGGAAGGTAACTCAAATTACATAGCATGGAAAGATAGAATGGTGGATGTATTACAAGATAGTTTCTCGAAGGAATTCAATGATCAAGAAATCCCAAATCTAGCTTCAACTAATGCACAAGAGTTGGCTGAGTGGAGGAAGTGCATGGCGAAGGTGAGACGGATCATCCTTAAGGGAGTTCGAGACCATATTGTCTCGAGTCTCCATGGGAAGGATACTCCATTTTCAATTTGAAAGACACTGGAGGACCTCTACGAAAATAGTAGCGATCAGAGGAAATTGGCGCTCAAGGATAAGCTTCGAAGAATCAAGATGGGGAAGGGCGATACTATTTCCATATATCTAAACAAGCTCACCACCTGATCCAAAATGGATCCTAAACCCTCTAAGTCTAAGTCTTTAAAACTATCAAAAAACCCTATCGAAGAGGAAAACACTAAAGAATTGGTGGAAACAGAACAAAAAAAATATTGAAGTATCGTTGAACCAGAGCCGCCGGATCGGACCGATCAACAGTCTAGATCAAATCGACAAATTGCATCAGAGGGATCGGTGATATCGTAATCGGTAGAGTGTATCAGAGGCGACCCTATGGAAGTTGCGACCACTATCTAGAAACACAACGTGGACCATTGATCGAGTGTACAGATCAATGGCCGAGATTACATTATCCGGTCGCGAGATTTCCAAAGGAAGGACTTACCGAAGGCTTGAAGATCATGCAATATGCGATTACAATATATCGCATCGCAACAATACAAAGGGATGAAGACCCATAGCCAATGCGACTTGCGATTGCGATCAAGGTGGACCCGACGGGTTTTATAAATGTGACTATAAATTTTGAGTTCTGATATAAAAGTGTTGTCGGGATTTTTCTATGTATTAGCGCATTTCCGTTATTAAACCAAAATACAAAAGGAAATGACCCGAAGTGATAAAGCCAGACCCAAAAGATTTATATATGCAACTTTATGTCATTTGAGTTTTGTGGTAAGCGGGATTTCGGGTGGGCCTCAGGTGGTAAGTGCTATTGGATGGGCTTCGCCCAATTCCATACACCGGTCGACACGTAGCACCCCTAGGAGAGAGAAAACTGCCTTTTCCGAGCAGGTAATCTCCATGCAAATGGACCACCCCAAATGGCTAATAGCCATTGGATTGGAAGGTCACATATCAACAGTGGGCTTGCGACAACAATATAACACGGACCAGATAGGATTATAGGTCGGATTCAATATCTTTTGAATTCTGGTCTTTGGTCTGTTGGTTTGATTTTCCATTGTTTTTAGTGTATTTCCATTTTTGAAAGAGAAACGTATTCCTAGGGATGTCACCAATGCCAATGGTCCTTTCCATTACAAACAGGTGGCCACCATACCTTCAGCGTTTTACACTGATTGTTTAACACTCGAAAGGGAGATGAATGGATAAGGGGTGAGAGCGAGAAATCCCAAGAAGGGAATGCAAATCGACTGTGCCGGTAGGCTTAAAAGCCATTCAATGGTAGAGATAGATGGGGGCGATTGCTCAAAGATAGAGAGTCAAAGAAAAAGCAGCTACAAATAGTTGATTAGAGGCACTAAGAGGGAGAGTCTGTGTACTCTTTAAACTCAATGTTTTCGAGTGAAATCCCTATGTATATCACTGTTGTTATGTTGAGACTCTGCTTGAGCTCACACTTGTAATATTCTGCTCTTAAAGACTTAATATAGAGGTTGACACTGAAAGCCGGACTAGGAGACGTAGCTAGGAAGTCTGGGAACTCCTTAAGTATTTGCTGTGTTGATGTATGTGTCTCTTATGTTTTCTAACTGTTCATTGTCTATATTATTTGCAATCTTTTTGATTCATTGCACTAAGTAATATAGGCATTCCTGCACATGAGTTTGTAATACCTTTAATATTGATTTAAGATCTCATTTTCAGATTAAGTGGTATCAGAGCATTTGGTTTTGTTAAGGTTAGACAAGCTTGTGCTGGATTTCCGATGCTAACTAGATTAAAGCTTATATTAGGAGAAGGAGAACTTGTTGAGGCTAATCCAGAGATTGGAAGAGTTTATTCTCAGAGGAGAATGGCAGAAGAAGCCCCACTAGGATCAAAATGTCAGTTTATGGATAGTCTTATGGCCATGCGAGCCATGGTGGAAGAGATATATCTAGAGTTTAAGAAGGGTTGAGGTGAAGGCACTTCAACACCCAAACCAAACAAAGGAGCAGAGGAACCGTTTCTAGTTGCCCCTCCATAAGGCAAAGGAAAAGGGGAAATGCCTTCTCCACCATCTCCTCCATCATCACCTTCATCATCCTCATCATATTCTTTGCATAAAACTAACCTTGATAAGAAAAGGAAGAAAACTTCTTTGATTAAATTAGATGTGAAGTTTCATTTACCAATTTATGATGAAGAAATCAATGTAGAAAAGCTATATAATTGGATAAGATAGATTGATGTATATTGCAGGGTACGAAACATTTCTTTGGAAAGGAAGAATATTTAGCTGGCTAGCCTTCGACTTGGAGGAACTACACTAGTATGGTGGGAAGGCAAGATACAAGTTGATCTGAAAAAACATGGTAAAATTGTTTCTACCTGGAATGAATTTGTTGGACAACTCTTTTCCAGTTGAAGGGTCAAAGTGTACAAAAATTTACTTAAGAATTCAGGAAAAGATCTTTAACTCTAGGTATATCCTTGGACTCACCTGAGACTTTATTGAAGTATATAGGTGGTCTGCATGGTTATTTAAAGCATACTATTCTCATGTTTAATCCCACTAGCTTAGATGATGTATCAGTTCAGGCCACACATCTAGAAGCTAGAGGTAAGAATGTAAACCCATTGGTTAGGGGATCATCTAAATGTTCTATAAGAAAGAGTAAGGAAAAGAAGAAACTGAAATGGAAGGAGAGGAAAGCAAACATTGTACATAAGGATAAACCTTCATGCACTCATTGCAAGAAAGAAGGACATGATGAGGCACACTATTGGATTTTGCATCTAGAACGGAGGCCTAAGAAGTTCAATGGAAGAAAGGAGAAAAAGAACGCTACAACGATTCAGCAGGACATGTGATGGAAGAAAGGAGAAAAAGAACGCTACAACGATTCAGCAGGACATGTGATCAGATTTAGGCGATGATACAATAGTTACAGCCAAAGGTAAATATTTTGAATCATCCACAAGTAATTCTGCACAATTTGTTGATAATGAAAATAATGAGAGAGAAAGAAATGAGATTTTTCTTATTAGAGTAATTTCCAAGAATAATAAGATTGATACTTTGTTTGATAGTGAATCGAAAGTAAATTTGATTTCTAAAACATTGTAAAGAAGTTGGGATTACAAACAAAACCTCATGAGAAGCCATATCCATTAGGTTGGGTGTGTGATAAAACAAAGCTAGAAGTAACGAGACAATGTAGACTTAGGTTTGCTATTGGATCAACATTTGTAGATGAGGTTGAGTTAGATATAGTTCCATTGGATATATGTGGTATTGTTTTGGGAAGTCCATATGTGTATGATAGGAAAGCCATTTTCTATAGAGCTGAAAATAAGTATCAACTCACTAAAGATGGAATGGAATATATTGTAAGAGCTCATAAACTCAAAGGTAATTATTCTCTCATAAACTCAGGAAAAATGAAAAGAATTGTGAATTTATTTAAGCAATTTTTACTAATGGTTGTAAAGGTAAAGGATCCTGAAAAATCCAATGCATTCGAAGGTTGTGATTCTAAACAAAAAGCTGATTTAGTTAAAGTTGTTTCAGAGTATGGTGTCCTATTTCAAGAGCCTAAAGGTCTGCCACCCAAGCGAGAAATAGTACATGATATTTGTTTGCAGCAATATGCTCCATTACCTAAGCTTGGAATGTACAGGTTGTCAGGTTTAGAGAATGCAGAGATAAAGAAGCAGGTACAAGAGTTGCTCGATAAAGGGTTTATATGACCAAGTCGATCACCATGTGGATCTCCAATCATGTTGGTGAGAAAGAAAGATGGTTCGTGGAGAATGTGAATTGATTATAGAACACTAAATAAAATAACGATCAAGAATCCTTATCCTCTTCCTCGTATTGATGATATATTAGATCAATTGAAAGAATCAGTTTACTTTTCTAAGTTAGACTTGTCGAGTGGTTATCATCGGGTCAGAGTTGCAGAATAGGATGCATGGAAGACTGCTTTCAAGACAAAGCAAGGACTTTATGAATGGTTGGTTATGCCTTTTGGCTTAACTAATGCTCCTGCTACATTTATGAGAGTTATGAATGATGTACTTAGAGCATTTATTGATGATTTTGTAATTGTTTATGTAGATGACATTCTTGTTTTTAGTAAGACATGGGAAGACCATGTAAAGCATGTAAATTAGACTTTAGATGTTTTAAAAAGAGAAAATCTCTATGTAAAACTGCCAAAATGTGAATTTGGCAGAAAATCTTTAAATTATTTGGGTCATATTTTAGGGGGTGGTGAATTGAAGATAGATCCCTCTAAGGTTGAAGTCATTGTGAACTGGCCTAAACTCAAATCTGCTACAGAGGTTAGGAGTTTCCTAGGGGCAACACAATACTAGAGAAAGTTTATTGCTAACTTTTCTTTGATAGAAAACTCCATTACATGCTTTAACAGGATTGAAACAGGCGTTTAAGTGGGGAGGCAAACAACAGAAAGCCTTCGACACCTTAAAAGAGAAAATCATTATAGCACTAGCACTAGCACTGCCATATCTTCAACAACCATTTGAGATTGAGACAGATGCCAGTGACTATGCCATGGGAGCAGTGTTGATGCAACACGCTAAACCCATATGCTATCATTCTGAGACATTTACTTCTGCAGTAGTTAATTATCCCACATATGATAAAGAATTGTACGCATTAGTACAAAGTGTGAAAAAGTGGAAACATTACCTAATGTGTAAAGAAATAATCATACATACAGATCATCAACCACTTCAATATTTGCACCCACAAACTAAATTGCAGAAATCAAGACATTATAGGTGGATGGGTTTTCTACAATAATTTCATCTTTTCATCAGATATAAGAAGGGCATACACAATAAGGTTGTAGACATGTTATCAAGACCAATCATAAATGCATCTACTATACTTAAGCATAACTCGGTAATGCATGAAAGTTACTTTGAACAATATGCTCAAGATGTAGATTTTAAAGACGTATATGAAAGTTTAATTCATGGCAAGCAAGTAGAAGAATTGGATTATTATGTAAAGGACCAACTCTTATATCATTTGGGAAAGTTATGCATTCCACAAATTGAAAGAGTTAACATAATTCGAGAAGCACATACTTCTCTTATATCATGTCATTTTGGTGTAAGTAAAACAGTTGCACAAATGCAAAGGTTCTGTTATTGGCCAAGAATGCATGAGACAATTTCTAGATATATTAAAGGATGTACAATGTGTGCTACAAGCAAACCAAGTAATAGAAAATTAGGCTTGTACACTCCACTTCCAATTCCTTCTTGTCCTTGGGAAAGTGTTTCCATGGACTTTGTTGGGGGGTTGCCAAAATCTACAAAAGGTCATGATTATTTGTATGTTGTTGTGGATAGGTTTAGTAAAATGTGTATTTTGATGCCTTGTAACAAGCAGGTTACAGTTGAACAAACATCAAAGTTGTTCTTTCAGAATGTATGGGTTCATATTGGTTTACCCACTTCTATTGCACCTGATCGAGATTCCTAATTTATTGGGAATTTTTGGTCAAATCTATGGGAGTCGATGGACAACAGGTTGAAGATGGGCACAACATTTCATCCACAAATAGATGGTCAGATAGAGGTGGTCAATAGGACAGTGATCCAGTTGGTTAGAGGCTATTGTAGCAAGCATCCCAAGCTTTGGAATGAGCATTTGTGTTATGTGCAGCATACTTACAACTGTGCCAAGCACTCTTCTACTCAGAGATCTCCTTTTGAGACTTGTTTTGGTTTTATACCAAAGTACCCCTTGGATTTTGTCTTTGGTAAAGAAATAGCAGTTGATGGACACAGTGATGTGGACAAAGCAACCAATTTCATTGAACAAATCCAAGAAATTCACCAGGCAGTATAGGAACAATTGGAAAGAAGTCAAGTCAAGTACAAGGCAAGACATTACAAGCATCTTGAGCATAGTTTTCAAGTTGGTGATAAAGTTTGGTTGTACATCAGCAAAGACAGAATGCAAGGTGAAGGTAAGAAGCTAAAACCAAAAGGGTATGGACCTTTCAAGATACTTGATAAAATTGGTGAAAATACTTTTCGCCTTGATTTGCTAGCTTATATGTAGATATATTCAGTTGTTAATGCAGGAAACTTGAGATTGTATGAACGATAAATGATTGAAGATCCTGAAGAGAAAAGTCAGTTGCCTTTTATTGAGGATCTGTTGCCTGAGTATCTTAATGAGTTATAGGAAGACATAGTTCTGGACAAGAAGGTGAGAACTACACATCAAGGGGATGTTGAGTACCTGAGAGTAGGGCTCAAAGGTTGAAATCCAAGAAAAGCATGATGGATAGAAGTTAAACAAGTGAGGGAGCTATATCCTCACTTGGTCGATGCCTAAAAACAAACTTTTGGTGGTCCAAAAGCTTTTCAATGGGAAGGCATGATCCAAAATGGATCCTAAACCCTCTACGTCTAAGTCTTTAAAACTATTGGAAAACCCCATCGAAGAGGAAAATACTAAAGAATTGGCAGAAACAGAGTAAAACAAAGATTGAAGTATCATTGAACCAAAGCCATTGGATTAGACCAATCAATGGTCAAGATCAAATCGGCGGATTGCATAAGAGGGATTGGTGATATCGCAGTTTGCAGAGTGTATCGGATGCGGCCCTATGGAAGTTGTGATCGCAATCCAGTGACACAACGTGGACCATTGATCGAGTGTGCAGATCAACGACTGAGATTAAATTATTGCATCACGATATTTCCAAAGGGAGGACTTACCGAAGGCTCGAAGACCATGCGATATGTGATTGTGATATATCGCATCAGAGTATTACATCGCAAAAATACAAAGGGATGAAGACCCATAGCTGATGTGACTTGCGATTGCGATCAAGGTAGACTCGACGGGGTTTATAAATGCGGCTCTATAAATTTTGAGTTCTGATATAAGTGTTGTCGGGCTTTTTCTGTGTATTATCACATTTCTGTTATAAAACCAAAATACAAAAGGAAATGACCCAAAGCGATAAAGCCAGAATCAAAAGATTTATAGATGCAGTTTTATGTCATTTATGTTCCATGGTAAGCAAGATTTTGGGCGGGCCTCAGGCGGTAAGTGGTATTGGACATGCTTTGCCCGATTCCATACATCGGCCGACACATAGAACCTCACAGGTGAGAGAAAACCACCTTTTTCGGGCAGGTAATCTCTGTGCAAATGGGCCGCCTAAAATGGCTGTCAGCCATTGGGTTGGAAGGTCACAGATCAACGGTGGGCCTGCGACAGCGATATAAGATGGAATCGATAAGATTATAGGTTGGATTCAATATCTTTTGAGTTTAAGGCTTTGGTTTGCTGGTTAGATTTTCCATTATTTTTAGTGTATTTCCGTTTCTAAATGAGAAATGTATTCCTAGGGATTTCACCCGTGCTAATGGTCCTCTCCGTTACAAACAGATGGCCACCATACCTTCAGTGTTTTACAATGATTGTTTAATGCTCAAAAGGGAGATGAATGGATAGGGGCCGGGGGCCAGAAAGCCTGAGAAGGGAATGCAAACCGGTAGCGCTGATAGGCTTAAAAGCCATTCAATGGCAAAGACAGAGGGAGGCAGTTACTCAGAGACAGAGATTCATAGAAAATGCAGCTACAAATAGTTGATTAGAGGCACTAAGAGGGAGAGTCTGTGTACTCCTTAAACTCGAGGTTTTTGAGTGAAATCCTTGTGTATATCACTATTGTTGTGTTGAGACTCTACTTGACCTCACACTTGTAATATTCTTCTCTTAAAGACTTAATATAGAGGTCGACATTGAAATATGGACCAGGAGATGTAGTTGGGAAGTCTGGTGAACTCCTTGATTATTTGCTCTGTTGATGTGTGTGTCTGTTATGTTTTCTAATTGCTCATTGACTATATGATTTGCAATCTTTTCAATCCATTGCACTAAGTAATATAGGCATTCCTACACATGAGTCTGTAATACCTTTAATATTGATTTAATATCTCGTTTGCAAATCACCACCTGTAGAGATGAGCTTGGTAGTGTGGGAATAACTACTGCCGATGATGATATGGTGAGCTTCACTCTCCTTGGCCTTCCAAAGAGTTGGAATAGCTACCAGGACTCTCTGAATGGAAGGGAGAAACTTCCAGATTGGGAACGACTGTGGTCAAATCTTATTTAGGAGGAGATTAGGAGGAGTACATGAGATGGTTCTTCATCCAAGAATGATGATGACGAAAATATGGCCTTAGCAAGTAAGGCAAGGAAAGGGAAGGGGAAGGCTTCCCATTTCAAATCAAATTCTTCTCATGGAGGGAAGAAGGGTGACATGTCTAAAGTAAGATGCTTTAGTTGTCACAAGATGGGACATTATGTGACTAATTTCCCATTGAAGAAGTCCAGGAGGGGATCCTCGAAAGGATCGGAAGGTGAGGCGTTAGCCTCTTAGTTCGAAATGGACTTTACCCTCATCGCATGCATGGTGTCATCGATGATGGGTTGTGTCTGGTATCTTGACAGTTGAGCCTCATTCCACATGCCCGGTGATAAAAAATGATTCAGTGCCTTCTAGGGGAAAGACCTCAAGATGCAATAGAGATTGGTGACGATGGAAGGTATAGTGTTTCAAGAGTGGGCACCATTGCTTTTCAGAGGGAGCATGGAGCTCCTCTCACCTTAACATATGTGAAGTATCTACCTGGACTGAAGAAGAACTTGG
>APFE031428804.1:91369-110990 GCA_000404065.3 Pinus taeda
TCAAGTTAGAAGTCTTTCTGAAGTCATGAAAGAGTTATCCCTTAAATTAAGGAGATAAGATTGATTTATATTTGAGTTGTAATTAGTTAACTCAGTTTACTGAGTTAAGTCTAGTCAAATTAGTCCCAAACTGTTTGAGGAACTAATAGTGAATTACAGTCAGTTGATGCATTAATGCACTCAACTAGTGCTACTTTAGTTAACTGAATATTCCCTCATTAGAAACCCATGCATGTCTATTCTAAGAAAGACCCAGTTGAGATTAAAGTTCAAGGATAGTGTACTATCAGTTGCATGTGTTTTCTCATGGATAAAACTCATGCATGCAGTCAAGGATTTATCCTTGAGGATTACATAGTTTTGAAGGAAAGGTTTTCCACTTGGTAAAAGAAGATCATCCATAAGGAACAACACAAGGAAATAAGAGCTTGGAGGGCAGAGAGGAAGGCTAGAGAGAAGCCAAGATTGCCTATGAGCATCTGTGAGGATTTTATTGAGAGTTGGCTAGCTGTGAGAGCTAAGGCTTTGTATAATTCATATGTATTTCCACCATGTATGATAATATAATAGTGTGGGGTTTTTATCTGAGGATTTCCCCAAAAGTATTTTCATGTGTATTGTGCCATTGATTCTTCTTCTTCTCATTATATTTTTCATCTTGATCTTTAAGCTTCCACAAATTGAGAGTAGAAGTAGGTTATAGTACTTTGCTTTGATTTATATTGCATTATCAGGTTAACCTATATCTTATTTTCTACAAGAAGCATTCCCCTATCAAATTTTTCTCACTAACGCCTTGATCCTAGGAGGAATAAATTGAGCTTATATAAACAAGCAACTCCTAGTGGGGAATGCAAAGGGATGAAACCCATCAGAAAGCTAAGGTGGTGGTTGTGGAATTTGAAAACAATGAAAAGAAAAGGAGAAATGTTCAAATATTCTCTTAGGCTTGATAATGGAGAAAAGAGAATAATGATTCTAGATAGGATATAAAAAGGTTTTATTCATAACGACAGGGAAGTGATATGAAGAAGTCCATGTCATTTCATTGAGGTAGAAGCTCTATTCTTAATGATATATTTTTTAGTTTTTGTTTTATATGTTCTCTCTAAGAAAAAATATATACATTATGGTTGAATGCATCTCATTGATGGGAAAATGATGCTTAAGGTGTTTCCTAGGTCCAACCACAAACGGGGGAATATAGGAATCATATATTTGATCTCGAAGAATGATATTTCTTGGAGAAATGATAATATTATACTTCCCCTCAGAGTGGATATATTATATAACTTTATTGATTCTCCCACTCTATGCTACAATGTTCCATGATCACACTTACAATTATAGAGTGAGTGATGTAGACCACCATAACATTGACAAGATGAATGATATTATCCCATTATGTTCACCAGGAATACAAATTCCCTACTACCATGATGTGTGTTTAATCCACCTAACATGTCTTCGATATTTTAGTTCGTCAAGCTTCCTTAATCTAGGGCCTTAAGAGAACTAATCCATCTTTCACTATAATACCTCACTAGTCTGATGATTCACTAGTCATCCACGTGTCATCTTTATAGACCCTTTCATAATGACACACTTTTAACTCTTCATGTCATATCATCATGATCACCCACTTTGTTAACTACTCAGAAAATGTCACTATGACACTCAAACACCTATCATTTACCCCACACCCACTGTCATTTCTAAGGGAGCTACTTGAGGACTGTACCACTGGTAAATTTTCACCTCACCATTAATTTTTGGTAATTTTCATTTTAATCCCCTCCATGGGAAAAATCAACCTTAAATCATGTTCCATTGATGTGGTGGAACCACATATTTACACTAGAATATCACTCTACTCTAAATTTGGGAATAACGTCTTAATTCGGCTTTGTCATGAAACAAATCTATTTTTTAGATCATCAAAGAGTAGTCTCATAGTGGCTTAAAGGAATAATCCATACTTTTGTATAGGAAGGTCATCCACAAAAAAACTTCCTTAGGTTAAGTAAGCATACTTATATTTTATCAACCAAGTTAAGGGAATTTTTTCATATCCTAATTGCTTTATAACTTTTTAGTGGCATTTCAAAGTCTCTATCTTAATCAATCGTGGTCCATACAATATACAAGAAAGAGAAAGCCATGCTTAGACTAGCCTCCAAGAAAGGAAGAATTTTTAGAAGAAGACCATCACAAAGACTAATAATGGAGGAAAGTAAGAACCCAAACACATGAATTCCTTTTGATACATCCCAAACAAATGGAGACACCAATCCCCCATGTAATTATGAAATTTATTAGACTATTCAAAATGATAAGCACTTGAAGAGTAAAGAGGTCGTGAAGGTCATCAACTTAGAAAAGAATAAAAGAAGAGAAACTTCTTGAGGATAAAATAGATGGAATGGCATATGAGAATATCACTAAGTCTATCCTCCATTTGATTTCTACAAGGCCAACCATTCTCCCACACATGGAAATGTTGAAACGGATTCTCAACCATGGTAAGAAAAAAAAATTGCACCTTAGTCGATGATGGTAGGGTTGAATTGGCCCACTATAGGCACCCCAAAATGTCAAGGATATACATGAAAATTTCTCCTTAATAACAACTAGAAAAACCATTTTTTTATGATTATATGAAAATGTATCTATCATTGGAGGATGCTTTATAGCATTGGTGGGCTGACTATAAACCATTTGATAGAAAAGATAGGGATGTATGCCTAACCACATAGTTATGCCTATCTTGTAGAGTTACTATACCACTTGTCTATTTGATTTCAGGAGAAGAGGAAACCACCCACATCAACTTGGAATGGGTTCCTCTTATTAAATACATAACAGAGAAGCGAACATTTTTCAAATGGGTCATAATGTTTTCAAAGAACTTAGGCAAATCCATTCTCTAATATTTCAAGATGATGATGTCATCCCTCGGGGTAATAGTTTTGGGGGGAAAAGAAGAAAACTGTTTTTTTAATCATATTTTTTATTTATATCCTTATAGATTTACTCAAATTTCAATTGTGTACATTCATTGGATGGAGACTAATTTTTTCCATCCAATTGTTACCAACTTTGCATACTGTATATTCACAACAAGAAAAATTCAAAATACATGGAAAAATGTGTTTCAAACATGTTTTATCATGTATTTGGAATTTTTGACATTGTCAGTATACTCAAATGTATGCAAAATCTATTTCTGTATCCAATAAATATACACACTTGAAATTTGAATAAACCTATAACGATATAAGTTAATAACTTTTTTTTTTAATTCCCAATCACATATTATTATCTTCAATGCACATAAAAATAGAATTTGAAATTCCAAAAAAAAACAACATTATAGAATAAATAGCATCCTGAAGAATATTTTTACTCCAAACCACAATAAAGCGTCATCAAAAGAAAATAAATGAAAACAACATAAATGTTCCTTTGCACATAGAAATGTTTTTTTTTCCTTGTGAACTCTTAACCATAAGTAGAGGTTTGGTAAAACAACTTCGTCCCTCCATGTTGAAAATAAAATGAAAACATTTAGATGGGCTAGCCTAGAGAGATTTGATGCGGAAATTTTGATTATATGTCCCTATCCGCATCATTAACAATGATGAACCACGAAAATGTTACAATGACATGTTTGAAACATTATGTAAAATTTGATGCGGACAATTTGATTGTATGTCCCGATTCCCTAGCCACATCATTAAACTAAAAAACGTTAAAACGACACGTATGAAACATTATGTAAACGTTGTTGAAAGGTGAATTTATCAAATTTCTTAGAGATAATGGGTGTGATCTATGATTTTATATAGTAATCCACCATACATAAGCCATGCATATCTGCACTTCAAATTTAATGCGAGTAAAGATTGAAGAGCCTACAAGGACAGTGACAGTCAGTGGTCACTAACCATAAAGCAACAGACTTGTAGCGATTTTAATTCCTTCATGGAGTTTGTTTTGTTTTTTTTTCTTTTTCAATTTTGAAATTGGGAGTGTTTGATTATTTTTTTAATAATGGAAATAAATTTTTCCACCCAAAATTTTAAAAGAAAACCTAACAACTATAATGTATATTTTGAAAAATTTCAACCCGAAAAACCATTGTTTAAACTACTTTATGGAAGGTAACGAAATTTTGTCTCACAAAGTTCCACTGGAAACGAAGCCCAAAGTTGAGACAGATGGATAACCAATTACATGACATCAATCGTGACTTTATTTGTCTTTTGGATCGTCTTTTCACTTTGCGCAGTGTGTTTTGCATATGTCATGTGTCTTTGTTTCATTACTGAATATTTCTTAGGGTTAATAATCTTCCCATTAGAGAGTGGCCCAAGGAGGCCTTGTCCTTAAAATCATACAAACATGTACCACAAATTAGACATCAACATCAAAATCTGTGGGTCGATATTTTAGATTACAGGTACCGAAATTGTTTTTTCTCTCGAGGCTAGATCATCTTAAATATATTCCCATACATGGTTGGAGGATTATGATTCAAGTGATTTAAGGGTAGAAACTGTAAATTGAAGTTGGTAATGCGTTTGAGTACTGGATTCAATCTCCTTTCAGTCACCTAGGGCAGTAGTGCATTACAGAGAGATTTCTATGAATCTATAATAAGAAAAATCAAAGCTTTAGAATGAGAGTGACAGAGGCCATCAACAACAACCATAACTTTACACTTCAGATAGAACCATATAGATTATCCATGGGGTCGACCTTGAACCAGATGAGTAATGCATGCGAGGATGACGAACACAGCTAGCTGCCACTGGGGTTTAGGTTTTATCTGACTGATGAGGAACGCGTTACTTACTATCTCACCAACAAGATTTTGGACAACACCTTCTCCAGTTTTGTAGTTGCATAGGCCGGCTTGAACAAGTGTGAACCTTGGGATCTACCAGGTACATATAAATGATGTATCACCATTATATGATATTTTATCATGATCTAGCACATAGTTTAAATTGCATAATTTGCTTTAATTTTCTATTGTTACAAGAGAAGAAGAATTTATATATTGTAAGTATTATGTTGTAACTAGTAATGATAACATATGTGCAACAAAAGCTAAAATTGGGAAGAACGAATGGTATTTCTTCAGCCATAGGGATCAAAGCCTTTGAACCAACAGAGTCACAGAGACTAGATACTGGAAAAAGATCGAGAAAGATCAAGATGTTTTCAATTCAAGATCATCTGCACTCATTGGAATGAAGAAAACACTAGTTTTCTACAAGGGCAGAGCTCCCAAAGGGTAGAAAACCAACTGGGCAATGCACGAGTATCGAATCCAAGGCAACTTCTCCAGTCAACCCCTCGACAAAAACTGCAAGGTGCGCTGATAAAGTTTAGGAACAGTAAATACATTCATCTAGGTCTACGTTTAACAAATAATGTGATATAGAGAAATAATACTACGTTTAGGTTTAGCCTTTTTCTAATTTTATTGGAATTACAAATTATAGGATCTGTAAAGTACCTCTCCTAGTGCAACAAAAGAGAGAATTGAACACCTTATTTGTATATGATTGGACTTGGTGCAGGATAAATGGGTGGTGTGATTTTTTTTTAAGAAGAGTGCTGTTAGGAAGAGGAGTTCCATAGGGATGATGAGAAGTCAGGCATATAATGATCTATTGTGCTCTTCATGCTTTCCTTCATGCCTGGAGTCCCCGTGCAACATGAGTGCAGAGGATGACAAAGAAACAAGATATTCTGAAAGGTAATCCGACACTTCTGGAAATGATCATGATGTGTCTTGCCACTCCATATCGATGGAACCTAACATTAATTTAATGGTATGCCATCTTCACCAGATTCGATGTAGCTCAGATTGTCCTGATTGTTGTGATCAACTATCTAAAATGGCTAGTTTCATGGAGGAGTCTTCATATAAACAAAATATCATGCTAAATGGTCCGAGGATTTATATGATTAAGATGTCCAGAGCTGCACAATTCTCAGAGCCCAGCATCAGTTGTGATCAGATTAGTGCAATACTAGACCAGTAGCCAGGGATTCAAAAGCTTCTAGGCTTACATTCCCCTAGACTATACAATCAACACATGCCTCTACTATCTCACTCTTCAAAAATCTGGGTTTTTACACAGATCCATATATTTCTTCTTTCCACCCTTGAAATGTGGTTTTGAAGGTCCTGGTTGACCAGTCTGCAGGAATCCCAGTGAAGCCATTTTCTAGCTCTTGTGCACATCACAAAACATTAAGCAATAAAAGTGCTATGGGTGCTAATAATTATGTTAACAACACTACTGATGGCCTCTCTCAAAGTATATTGGGTCAACCTATTCAAGATGCTGATGGGGCTACGTGTTTGAGTTCATATATTAATCATGAAATTACTTATGTTCTCTGCAACGCACTGGATACACCACTTGATCTAGGTGATTCTTCTATAGCTCCTCTAGTGGCCTTACATTCTCTTGTTCAAAAGGCAGAGAAGACAAAAAAAAATCACACATAAAACATGAGTTGCTGCTCTTCTATTGATCACACAAAACATAATTATTACAATGAACCTAGAGAAGGGTATTTAAACCTTTTCCAACTAGCTAACTGCATAAAATATCTTGACATGCAACTACATGCAATCTCACACTCAAAGTAGTCTATCACTTAACTCACTTGACTCAACACTCAAACAGTCAATCATGCAATCACTCAGTTAACTGACTCTCTATTTTTAGCTAACTCATCATGCAAGAGCAATTATATTATTTTAACACTCCCCCTTAATTACGACTACTAAACTAAAACATGACTCATGACAACTAAAACATGTCTATTGGTCTATGTCTTAGCTAGGCTTACAACACCCAAGTTTCTTCTATGAAACTCAAACACATCTTGTGCCGATGACTTAGTAAATATATCAGCCAATTGATCACTATATTTACAAGGCTTCAAGTGAACTTCTCCATTGCTCACAAGTTCTCTAATAAAGTGATATCTAGTATCAACATGCTTGCTCTTCTGATGAAACACACTATTCTTGGATAGTGCGATCGCTGAAGTGTTGTCACAATATATTGTTGTTGATCCTTATTGTTTCTGCTTGAGTCCATCAAGTACTCTTCTTAACCACACTGCTTGACATGTTGCTATGTTGCTGCTACATATTCTGCTTCTGCTGACGAAAGTGTCACAATGGGATGCTTCTTAGATGCCCATGAAATCACACCTAAACCAAGGTGGAACACAAAACGAGAAGTGCTCTTCCTATCATCCAAACTGGCTGCAAAATCACTATCTGCATATCCAATCAATTCTTTCTTTTCTATGCTTGCATACATTATGCGACAATCTCTAGTTCCTGCTATGTATCTCATAATTAATTTTCCTACACTCCAATGTGTGTCTTTTGGAGTCTCCATAAATCTGGAAATCAAACTCACTCCTTGCATCATATCTGGTCTTGTAGCTGTGAGATAGATGAGGCTACCAACCAATCTTTTGAATAAAGTAGGATTGACATCTAATCCTTCATCATCCTTGCTTAACTTTGTGCATGTTGCAAGTGGTGTAAGGATAGGTTTGTGATTTTCCATCCTAAATCTTTTCAACAAATCTTTGGAATATTTATTTCGACAAATAAACATTCTTTTTTCACATTGCTCAACTTCTATGCCAAGAAAATATATCATGAGAGCAAGATCTATCATTTCAAATTCTTTCATCATGGCTACTTTAAACTCATCTATATCAAAATCACCTATAAAAATCATGTCATCAACATATAAGCAAACAATCAAAATCTGTCCATGCTCATTTACCTTTGTGTACAAGGTAGGCTCAATTTTGCTTTTGCAAAATCCATTCGTAATCATGTAGGTGTCGATTCTGCTATACAAAGCTCTAGGTGCTTGCTTCAGTCCATAAAGCGCTTTATTCAACCTGTAAAATTTGTCGTCATTACTTTCAACTTCATATCCTGGAGGGTGCTGCACATAAATTTTTTCTTCTAGAATTCCATTCAAGAAGGTTGATTTCACATCTATCTGATATACTCTCCACTTGTTCTAAGTTGTTGTGGCTAGAACTACTATTACAATATCCAATTTAGCTACTGGAGCAAATGTTTCTCCAAAGTCTATTCCTGGTTGCTACAAGAATCCTTTTGCTACAAGTCTAGCTTTAAATCTATCAATTTCACCTTTCTCTTTCAAATTTGTCTTGTACACCCACTTTAGACCAATGAGATTTTTGTCCTTTGGTAAATCAACCAAATCCCATGTGTCATTTTTTTCAATAACTTCAATTTCTTCATCCATGGCTTGCACCCAATTTTCATCTTTGATTGCTTCTTCAAATGAAGAAGGTTGGAATGACAACAATGCAAAATTTGAACTAACATCCAAATCATCATAAATATCTTTTAAACTTCTCATCTTACCATTGCTTGATTCATCACCTGATTGGTTGTTGGGAGAATCTTGATCTGTTGATCTGCTTGAGGATTGATGCTGCTCTTAAAATCTTGGAGTCCTTGTTGGTGTGTCTCTATTTGGTGTCTTCACCTGTGATTCTTGTTGTTCCTATTCTACTACATCATCTTCTTCCATCAGTGGCACTTATGCATCAACTTTTTTGTCTACAGTTCCATTCCATGACTCTTGTTCCTTGAACACAACATCTCTGCTAATTATGGTCTTCCTTGAGACAGGGTTATACAATTTGTAAGCTTTTGATTGCTCACTATAACCAATGAATATGCTTTTTTCACTTTTATCATCCAATTCACCTCTTCGCTCCTTAGGCACATATGCATAAGCTACACATCCAAATACTCTAAGATGAGATACGCTGCAATATATACCTGACCATGCTTGTTTTGGTACTCTGTTCATCACACTCTTGGTAGGAGATCTATTGATCACATAAATAGCACATGCAACTACTTCTGCCCAATACTCATTAGACAAGTTTATGCCTTTTAACATGCTTCTTACCATGTTCATAATTGTCCTGTTCTTTCTCTCTGCTACACCATTTTGCTGCGATGTGTACCTGGTTGTAAATTGTCCTCTGATCCCATGTTGTTTGCAGTAATCATGGAATGTCTTTGAGTCATATTCTCCACCACGATCTGACCTCAATACCTTGATTTGTCGATCACTTTGGTTCTCTCCTAAGGCTTTGAATTCTTTAAACTTTGCAAAAGTTTTAGACTTCTACTTCAAAAAGTAAACCCAAGTCTTTCTGTTGTAGTCATCAATGAAAGTGAGGAAGTAGCAACTTCCACCAATCGATTGTGTCCTCATAGGTCCACACAAGTCTGTATGCACTAGCTCAAGATGTTGCTTTGCTCTGTATGTAACTCCCTTAGGAAAACTTTCATGATGTTGTTTTCCCAAGATGAAACTAGTAGGCTCTTTAATGGGAGGTAATCCTCTGACCATCTGTTTCTGCTGCAACAATCTTAAACCAGAAAACTGCAAGTGTCCAAATCGAAAGTGCCATAACCAATGATCATCAAAACATACAACTGTAAAAGAATTCACTTGACCAATGTAATTCAAAATTAGAGGAAAGAGTCTGTTCCTCATCATCTACACCTTTGCTATCAGTTGCTTGCTTGGGGGCTTGTCATATATAACAACTTCTTGACCTTGAAAGATAACTCTGTATCTTTTCTGTGTCAATTGACCAACACTTAACAAATTATGTTTAAGACTAGGAACATAATATACCTTTGAGATTGCCTTCGGCTCCCCCAGCTTGGTCAGAATGTTAACCACTCCTTTGCCATCTACTTCCACAGTCTTGTCAGTCCCCAACTTTACCTCTGTTTTCATAGATTGATCGAAATTTGCAACCAAATCCTTGTTTCCTGTCTTGTGGTTACTGCAACCACTGTCTAACAACCACACACTAGCAAGAAGTTCATGCATGGCATGGCAAGCTAGGAAGATAGAGTTAGTACTCTCTGTAGTGACAGTAGCTCTCTGGTTCCCTTGATCAGCTATTTTCTTCCTACAATCACGAGAAAAATGACTAAATTTATTGCAGTAATAACATCTCACCTTGGATTTGTCAACTCTTTGATTATTGTTGAAGCTTTTGTAGTTGCTTCCATTTGCATGTTCATTATCTTCTCGGTCATCTCTCTCACCACAATATCTTCCGCTTCATCCTCTGCCTCCCATTCTACTTTTGCCTCAACCTCTGTCTCTTGAAATAGAAACCTAACTTTTGAAAGCGGTCTCTAAAGTGGAATCCTTATTTCTGTCTATCGTTTCCTCATGCGATAGAAGTGATCCCATAAGCTCATCAACTGTCAATGATGCCAAATCCCTGGCTTCTTCTATGGATGCTACCACAACATTAAATTTGGTAGACAAAGATCGGAGGACCTTCTCAACCACTCTTTGATCTTTTATATCTTCACCATAAATATTTATCTGATTTACAACAGTTATGACCCGATTGAAAGAATCAATGTCCTTTGTCTCCTTGATCTTCAAACTTTCAAAATCTCTCATAGTATTCTGCAACTTAACAATATTGACTTTGGCCATACCTTTATAGTTTGTCACCAATATATCCCATGCTACTTTTGCTGAAGACGTGGTCATAATCTTCTGGAACACTGCTAGCTCCACTCCCTGCTGAATAAGCTGCAACATATGTGTATTCTTCTTCTTGTATTTCTTCCATTGTTCCCTCTCTAGATTACTAAGAGCTTATTCTTTTTCTTCGTTCATAGGTTTTGAAAACCCAAACTTGACATAATTCCAAACATCATATGCTTGCAAAGTGGTCGCTATCTTAATGGCCCATACATCATAATTTTTCCTTGTAAACGGTGGGAACTGGAGCTGGAAATTTGAGAAACCCATCTTTCTCCAAAATTTTCTTTTTTAAAAAAAATACCTTAAATTTTTCCTTTGTAAAACTCTTTTAAAAAAAATAATACTTCTTTCAATAAAACCCGAAGTGTTTTTCTTTTTATATAAAAAAATTAGATATAAAAGAACTTTATAATAAACCCTTAGCGTAATATTTTTTTGAAAAATCCCTTTTTATTTTACCACACCTTATATGACTTTAAAAGAATTACGTGAACCTTGTAAAACAATCACCGTAAATATTCGTGTTAACCTCATAAATTTTTTATGAATAACGTAAACTCCTTTGAAAGATCAACGAATGGTTCACGCTGTATCGAATGTTTGCGAAGCCTAACGCTGTTAGAACGCTCCGCCTATAATTGTAATACGTTAATGCTCAACTACTACGAGAAACAATATATTTCTCCTCTCACACGGATTGCTACTAATCTGGCTTTTTGCCTCTGATATTAATTTGTTCGAAAGGTAGAGAAGATAAAAAAAACAATTCACATATAAAATATGAGTTTTTGTTTTTCTATTCATCACACAAAATATAATTATTACAATGAACTTGGTAAAGGGTATTTAAACCTTTTCCAACTAGCTAACTGCCTAAGATATCTTGACATGCGACTACATACAATCTCACACTCAAAGTAGTCTATCACTTAGCTCACTTGACTCAACACTTAAACACTCAATCATGCAATAACTCAGTGAATTCACTCTCTATTTTTGGCTAACTCCTCATGCAAGAGTAATTATCTTATTTTAAGACCTCTGAAGTAATAAAGAGTTTTGGAACTTCATAAAAACATTTTCTATATATATGCATGATGAACTGCTTGCTGCATAATGAGAGGAGAAGAGAGCAGAACTCCAGGGGATTGGTTAAAAAGGAGGATATGGATTGAAGGGATGACACTTTTAGCGAACAAGAGAACCATCTGAATTTGGAAGTACCTATTTCTTCTGATAAGGTTTGAACCTTTGAGGTGATGATGGTTAGAATTGAACCAGATTCACTCTAAACGAGAACACACTATTTTAGGGTGTGAAAATTAACACAACTATTTTAGGGTGTGAAAATTTCTGATTCTTTAAGGGAGAGGGAGAAGTGCTTTGCACTTCAAACGATGTTTATGAATTTTGAATTCCTCAAGATAGGCTTACGTGAAGTCGAGTACAGTACTCACATTTTATATGGATGATGTCATTCTTCGGAGAAGCTTTATAACACTCCTATATGTGTTTTGGAAACTCCTTCGATGTAGTTTGGAAAGATTAGAGTGAGGGTCAATCCAATCTCAATCCATCGGTGATGATTCTTGTTTCTCTGATTTCAAAAATAAATTATTATTTTTATTGTTCCTTTTATTGCTTGGATTTTCTGAAGTGTGATTATATGTCAGACGAAACATAAATTTTGTTAATATTCTATAGAGTGTTCATTATGTTAAATAATATTTATGATGAAGAATCGATTTTAATGATGACTTTCCAAAAATATAATTTTTTTTACCACATAAAAGTGTTTTGATATGGGCGGTGCAGAAAACATTTGGTGTTGCTGATTTATTTGTTAAGTGTTTGATAATATGCATTTTTAATAAACTATTTATTAATTTTAATTAATTTTAATTAATTCTAAACCTCAATTATATATAGAGAGAGAGTGTGTGCTGCTGCTGTATAGATACATGTTATATGTTAATATTATATTTAGTATTTTTTTAAATAATTTATTTTAAATATTTTAGTATTAAATTTTAATTTTATTTATTTTAATTAGCTTTATATTAAATTGATATCAAAATATTTTGTTTAAATTAAATATGGTAATTTAATTTTTTTAAAGCCAAAAAAATGTTTGTATTACATAATCTTACTTCTAGTTTCCAACAAAGAAATTAGATATTATAGAAGTAATTCATCAAAATTTTCACCTTGATTTTCTCATTAATTTTTAATTTACACCTCTAGTTAGCTTAATTGTCTATTTCTCAAGTCTCTTAGAACATGGAAATATGCTTTGGATTGGGTTATCTTCAATAATTTTCTTGATTTCTTTCGTGATGTTTCCATAGATTTCACCTTTGGGAGAGCCTTTGATTAGATGATCCAATAATAGGGGAATTTTCCAATAATTGTAAGTACGTGCACTAGAAGTGTTTCCATAATGTTAAGAGTGTCCACCTAATGCTCCTTGGCTAACAAAAGGAGCATCCACCTAATGCTCTTTGGCTAACAAAAGTTCCTAGTAGAAACCATATATCTAGATTTCATTATTTGTAATGCGACCAAGAACCTAATAACACTTTGTCTTCCTCAATCCCATAAAGTACCCCTCCCGCCAGAAGTGTGACCATAATGTTAAGAGTGTCCACCTAATGCTCCTTGGCTAACAAAAGGAGCATCCACCTAATGCTCTTTGGCTAACAAAAGTTCCTAGTAGAAACCATATATCTAGATTTCATTATTTGTAATGCGACCAAGAACCCAACAACACTTCATCTCCCTCAATCCCATAAAGTACCCCTCCCGCCAGCCCTTAAATCTCTAATTTCATCTTAAAACTTAATGAATTATACATTTAATGCTCATATTAAGATGTAAGATTTTTCTCTCTCATGCACACATATAAAATAGAAATTATTTTTAGAATGATTATACATGAATTATCAATATAATATATATATATAATATATATTTTTAATATTATTATATATATATAATATATAATATTAATATATAATTATTTATTTTATATATATATATGTTAAATTCGTAACAAGTTCTAGATAGTTGGAAAAAAATAGAATATCACAATTTCTTATAAATTTCTCTATTTAATGTATTTAAATTTTAATTATTGGAAATTAAAAATAACCATACAATAGATAAATAGATAAATATATATGTGTGAGAGAGAAATTATTTATATTGAATTTCTCCCTTTAAGAAATCTTTCAATATGGTTGGTGAATAGTTTTAAATAAGTTTTTAGATAATTTTATAAGAGATAAGCACAAGTAAATGACAATTTCTCAACAAGTTAGTTACAATGTAAATACAAAATAATGATAATATATTGGTTTGGAAGAATGATTTAATGTACTGGTACATAATATTTCTATTTAATTGGTTAATAGTTTTATTATTTTTCTTATTATTTGGTAAGGGCTAAGTAGAAACAAATAATTCTATGTCATATTAAGGTTTCTATATGGACTTGGAGGGATGGTTTCATATGCTAGCAAATTAACTTGAAAAGGTTACCACACCTCACTCATGAACAAAGAAAAAATATTCCAAGTACTGCAAAAGAAGTAACCCTTTGTGCAAGTGAATGAACCAAAACATATTCTAGGCTCTCCATAATAGGAGGAAGACATTTGTCCATGGGGTTTCAATTATTGAGGAAAATAAAGATATCAACAATCACACAATTAGATAGATACAATAGACATCATCAACCATGTTATATAGTGGACACTTAAGGAGGATGAGGAGACCATGTTCAAGAAGGTTATGGAAAAGGATTATGATGACTATTGTGGTAATAAGTTTAGTTAAAGATTTGATGATATAGCCATAGATTTGTCATGGTGAAGTAGCTAAGTGGAGGTGAAAATCATGATGAAAAGGAATGACACTAGGTAATTTCTTAGCTAGAAATTAGTTTTTTTTTAACCTTAGTTGAATGAAAATTTACAAATCCTTCGAAGAAAAAATTGTAAGTTCAAAAATAACTCATTAAGAAAAGTGAAAGAAACTACTAAGAAAAATAAGGAAATTATGATGTCAATATATTTATGTGAATAAACTATTGAGTGTGCTAATGAAATGCTATCTTATCGAACACCTATTAGGGTTTATACTTTATATGTATAATAACAATGGCCTAAACTTTTGATTAAACATTATGTATCATAAATGAAGAAATATTTCCAAAACCATTGGAAATTCTGTAAATTGTATTCTGACATCGCCCAAAAAGGAGAATCTACTTTATGAACTTTATGTAAAAAATTATGTGCCACAACAAAAGCTAAAATTGTCATTATACTTATCTGTTAGGGATGTCCAACATAGAGCATTTATTCACTCATTGTAGAATGAAACCATGAGGTTCATGCATAGAAAATGGTATAAGGATGAGGAGATGAAATGGAATTGAATAAAAGAGAAGAAGGGGATGGAAAAAATAGGGTTTGGGAAAATTATACTCAGTTTGATATTGGATCTAACAATTGACAAAATGCTTGAGAGAAAACAATGATGTATTAGAATGTAGCAGATGCATCCACACCTCTAGAAAGGATCCCCTAGGAATGAAGTAATAATGGGTGGAAGGACGATGTAGACACTGATAATAAAGGACATAGAGCAAGAAGAATCACATTGACAACTAATGTTGAAAGTAAATCTCCATGCATCAGGATTACATATTGATGGAAGTACGAGGATTTTCTCCACTTGACTAGATTGAATTAGGTTTATCCTCTTGCTATACCCCATTCCATACTCAATATAGTTGCAACAACATGAAAATTATATTGAGAAGGATATATGGAGATAATTTACTAAGTCACCACTCAAAGGATACTAAAACTTACTCTATATCCTATGATCTTATAGTTGAATGTTTCATTGAACCAAAAACTATGGAGGAAGACATGTCTTCGCTGGAGTATACGACACTATATTCACCAAGAATATCCAATGGTTGCTCTTAGAATTAGCGACAATATTTGCAAAAGTACAGACATCATGAGCGACAAAAAAATAAAGATTGTCATTAAAAATAGTAATAAAGAGTGTCATTAAAAATAGTAGTAGATATAGAGCCATAAAAAACAACAAAGGAGAAATTAAAATAAGGGGTTAAAAGAGAGAAAAGGTCTATGTGAGCTATTCACTAAGCAATAGTCAATAATTAACCTTGACTTCCATTTTTTTCCCTTTTGCATGGGGACACAGGAAACACTATAGTGTGGGTATGGTGGGCTCCTGGATTGGTTTTGGGACCTCACCATAATCCCCTAAGTAGATAGATAGGTTTCTATGTATGGAGTCCATCTCTAATAAATAAGGCTCATGCATGTATTCGTGTGAAATAAATAATTATAATTAGGCTCACAAGAGGGTTCTACTTATTAGGAGGCATGCTAAAACAACTTCATTGTTGTGAGAATTCATAAACATCTAAGTGATATTGAATTTAGAGTCCAATACAAACTCTCATGCCATTTCACATGTCTTCCCCTTCCTTCTAAACCATTATCCTTGGAAATGAGCAAATATAGAAGGCTTACAAAGTCATTGTCTTTTGCTAGGCATCTAAAGTGATCATTGCTCTTTTCAAGAGTTCAATGAGATATGCAGTTCTCAATAATAGTGTTGGAGGAGCGACACAGCTTTGAAAATGGGTTTCCAAGGTCAATACGAAGTGTGAGCTTGGTTTCTTAACTAAGCTCAAGGGTGAAAAACAACATCGTAACTCCTTAAAATCAAAAGGGGAGAGAGATTCATCACCATATGAAGATAAGCTTGTTATTGTCAATGAAGGAGGAGATAAAGCTAAGGAGCTAGGAATGATCTTCGTACTCTCAATGTATACATCTATTATTGATGCTTCATCTTTAATATAGATCCTATCGTTTCTCGTTCAAATGCAGTGTTTTCATTTCATCTTCGTTTAGCTTTTCATTATCTTAATTGATCTATATTAGATTTGAAATTCTTCTCACCTTTGTATCATTTGTAAGCGAGGTCTTTACATATTGTGTGCATGATACAAGCTGTGGAAGTAGAGAAACATCTTCATTGGCTATGGGAAGATCTCCTACACCCACAAGAAGTCATAATCACACCCATCTTCAAAAGAGGTTCGTCCCCATGTTAGCTTGACCTCTTTCCTTGTTTCTAAATGCTTTAATTGAATAGTATGGGAAGATAGGAGATGGTCAGTCCTTTGACATATATAAATCTTTGGCAGATTTGTGGAGTTCTTCGTCTAAAAATAGAGAAACTTTCTCACAATAATAGGTAAAACCTAATAAAAACAGCTAAAATAAGTCACCTTATGGTGAAAGAGATTTCAATTACATATAAATATTTACCCAAAAAAAATTATACTCGATAAAAAAACTTTCAATTCTCCATTGAATATTTAAGTTGTAATTTAAAAATTAAAGTTTTAGTTATTTGGCTCTTTAGCTCCCATGACAATATCCCGTGGACAATATCCCACCAATTGACATGTAACAATCCAACTTGGACTTATGCATAGAGAACCAAAAGTTTGTATAGAAAATGATTAACTATTAAAACCTAAACAATTCCATAACATTTTCGAAAACTAATAATTTTCTCTTGTAGCACTTGATCTCAATTGCTTTTTATTGTTTTCATTTTCCATTTTATTTCGTCTCAGCCCTATTTTGTCTTCGGAATAAAGAATCAAACCGCAACCCGATAACCATATTCAGTTTGTCCTCGGAATCAAGAATCAATGCGCAACCCGATCATCATCTTTTAACACAAGAGCTCGTGGTCAGCGAGCCATCAACGGCTGAGCCTAGCGGATTTTCTCCGTCTAGTTTTCCACTCACGCTTAGAGCGTAATCCGCACTCATAACTCGACACCGCGAATTCTCCTTCCTGCACGTCGAAAATAAAAACTGAACATTTACATTGGCGAGCATTGAAAGATTTGATGTGAACAATTTGACCTAGCCACATCATTAAAAATGTTGATAAACCGCAAAACGTTACAATGACACGTATGAAACATTATTGAAAGGTGAATTTATGGAGAATGGGTGTTCTCTGTGATTTTGTATCGTTGGAATGCACCATAGATAATATTAATTAAATGAAGCCATGCATGCGTGCGTTTAAGATTTAATTGACGAGGAGATAGAGAAGGTTCCAGAGACAGTGGCCACTCGCCAATGTCATAAGACAATGAAATGGAAGGTCAAAGTTCCACGTAAAGACGAAGCCGCCCGAAGGTTAGACAACGATGGATAGCTAATTAAAAGACATAACGTAACATCATTCGTGACGGTGAGTCGTGATTTGGCTCGTCTTTTCACTTTCGGCAGCGGCTATGATTGCTCAACGGCTGCCTCTTTTCCATGGGTAGAGATGTCATGCGTCCCTGTTTCATCACCCAATATTTCGTAGGTTCAATAATTCTCCAATTAAATAGTGCCCAATGACGTGTTGACATTAACAAAATACAAACATGGACCAGAAATTAAAGGCGAGCATCAAAGGCCGTGAGTCTGAGATTTCGGATTATAGTAGATGAAACTGTCATTTTTCTCGGGGCTAAATGATCTTGAATATCTGGTCATACATAGTTGGAGGTTTATGCTTCAAGTGATTTAGGGTTTAGGGTTAGCAACTGTAAGTCCAATTTTATGTTTGCTTTAATGACCGTAGTTTTCGTTCTCGATGGATAGAACCAGACAGAATATTATAGTTTCTCTTGACGATGGTTTTAAGGAGATATTGAGTTCGCAATGGAGTCGAGCTTGAATCCGACGGGTAGTGCATATGAGGATGATAAACACAGGTTGTTGCGGCCGGGGTTTAGGTTTCATCGCACTAATGAGGAACTGGTTTTCTTACTATCTCATCAAAAAGATTTTGGACAGCACCTTCTCTACTTGTGCAATTTTGGATCACGTTCTGGGCCTCAAGCTAGCCTTCTGAGTGTGGGTATATACATATATTTATGTACTTCATAATTTCACAAATTATCAAGTCGAGTAAAATACGCACATTTTATACTATGATGTCATTCTTCGGTGAAGCTTGAGAACTCTCCTACATGTGTTTTGGAAACTTCTTCCTTGTAATTTGAAAGATTAGAGTCCGGGTGAATCCTAATCTCAATCCATCAGTTATGATCCTGGTTTTTCTGATTGAGAAATAAATCTATTTTTATTGTTCCTTTTATTGTTTGGATTTTGTAAAGTGTGATTATATGTTATAGTAAATATAAAATTTGTTAATGTTATGTAGCGTGTTCATTGTGTTAAATAATATTTATTATGAAAGTTCGATTTTAATAATAACTTTGTAAAACCCCGATGCCGGTGAATTAAATGACATCTAATGATCTTAATGATGGGCAGAAGAACATGGTAGCTACAGATCAGTGCGGCTACCCATGAGTGTATCTGGCTCAAATTGGATAATCTTAAGCGAGGAAGATTTGGCCTGATTGTTGTATTACTGCTCCGTCCAAGGTGAGGCTCGGGCCGCTAAAACCATGGCGATCTGGGTTCTCATTCCCACTGACTGTATCACGCCTTCTTGTCTCACGCCTTGGCTGGTTGCGCGTCTTTGTGGTAGGTCAGTGTCTGCAAATAGAGGTAAGCTTTCAATTGCTCTTGACTTTGGTATTGTGTGGCCCTTCTTTCACTCTCACGCCTATTTTCTGCTCGTGAAGTGGTTTTCGGTGGGGCTGTGCCTTCCTTTTATTACCTCATCATGGTACGCCATCGTATGAGGAGTCGCTTTGGGGGAGCTTAGGTGGCCCTGGGGTTTGTAGGCTGCTCTTTCTGTGGATCTTACACCTTTTTCTACAACTCTGCCCTCTTCTCTAGTGAATTTGCCTCCTCATAGCCCTGCCCACAAGTTGAAGAAACAGATCCAGTCTAGCATGTTAAATAGTATGAGACTCCAATGGCTAAAAATTA
>APFE031428804.1:112228-130287 GCA_000404065.3 Pinus taeda
GGGGGGGGGGGGGGGTAAGGGGAAGAAACACAAAGATGAAAGGGCATGGATCCAACATCTACTTATCTTCTAGCCATCATCTCTATTGAGATTGTTAGGCCTTCTTTCAATTTCAATAGCTTCCCTAAATTTACGATGATGGAACTAAACAACCTTGGCAATAACCTTGGCCTCCTCTATACAGACTTGATGCTTGGTCTTGTCCACATGCTCTGCTAAGGCTGAAGACTTTGTTCTCCCATGCCTCAGGTCAGCTGAATGTTCGCAAATTCTTTGATGGATGGAGCGCCCTGTTTCCCCGATATAGGGTGTCCCACATGAACAAGGGATCAAATACACACCCTTCATGTCTTTAGGGTTAACAGGATCTTTCACCGACCGGAGGGAATCACAAATGGTTCTGAGGGGCCTGAAGGTTGAGGGAATATCAAACCTCCTAAGGATGGTGTGCTTGACGTTTGAGCCTTCTCAGGGTGGTCTCAAAGAGGGAGGCAGCAAGAGTAGTGAGCAGTTTCTGGCGGAGGGAAGTCAGGAGAAAATGAGTGGTGAGTTGCTTGACAAGGGAGATGCTCCCAACAATACTCAGCCTCCAAAAGCCATTGGTTTGAAGATCAGGGAAGGTAATTCTAGTGACATTCATCCCTTGTCGGTGCACCCGGGTGACAATTATGCAGATAACATGACCGTAAATGATGAAATGTAGGTTGGCAACACCTGCCCGATGGTGGAGGAGCCTCCGAAGGAGGATGAAGCATTATGAGGGCACCTGGGCCTATTCAGATACTCCTGGTTTTCTTCTGATGACACATATGATCAAGTTCGGGCAGTTTTGGTTGTAGTTCTGGCTCGGAAACTATAGCCAGGCGGGTTCCTTCTTCATGGTGGGCGGCAGTATATATCTCTTTTGGGATTTTGGACAGCGTCTCTATCTCTCTTAATGGTTTTGTTTTCTTGCTAGATGGTTATATCACATCTTCCTCATGTGCTTTTGGTTAATTTCTGGTTCCTACATCTGCTATCTTGCTTACTGTAATGGTTCTCCCTTACCTGGAATAGTTTTGCTGCATTGAACACTCTCAGTTGATGTTGCCTGAGGCCTCAACCCCTTGTAATTTTATTTTGATTTTCAGTTAATAGAATTAGTCTTTGCCGAGAAAAAAAATAATAACTTTGTAAAGCTAAATGGTAACTTCTCTATCACATAAAATAGTTTTGATATTAAGGTCGAAGATAAGATCGATTATGATATTTTTATATGTATAGGTATTGATGTGACATACATACGTGTTATATGTTATTATTATAGTTAGTATTGAAGGAATTATTCATCAACTTGTTATTAAGGGTCGAAGATAAGATCGATTATGATATTTTTATATGTATAGATATTGATGTGATATACATGCATGTTATATGCTATTATTATATTTACTATGGAAGGAATTATTCATTAACTTGTTATTAAAATGTTTTAATAATGAGGATTTTTTATTTCAAATATATTTTTGAGTAATTATTGAGATAATTTTTTTAATTCTTAATTTTTTGAATTGGAAAGAGTGTTTATATTACATAATTATAGATTGGTTCCCAACAAATATATTAGGTAGTGCAAAGCTAATTCATCAAAGTTTTCTAATTGTTTTGGCTTTTCAAATAAGACTATGTGATTGTTTTAGGGAGAATATATTTGAGCAACAAAAAGGGGATTTTATAGGTGAATGCCTTGCAAAAACACAAAAATTTTAATATATCAAGCTACTAGGAAAATTTGTTAATAAACTTCATAATGTATTAGGGAAATTTCTTTATAAACTTCATCAGCCATTAGAGAATTATGGCGTGCACGAATTGGTGATTAATATTTAGTTCACCTATTTTCAATTTACACCTCTCATTAGCATACTTGTCTTTCTTGTTGTAGTCTGCTAGGACATGGAAATATGCTTTTGATAGGATATCTTCCACAATTATTCCTTTTATGATGTTTTCCATAGATTTCTCCTTTGGGAGGGAGCATTTGCCTAGATGGTGAAGGATTATGTAAGAATTTCCCATAACTGTAAGTGTTCCCACCTCATGTTCTTTGGCTAACAAAAGTCCCTACTAGAAACCATATATCTTTGATTTATTATTTTTAATATAACCAAGGCCTCATACTCCTCCTCCTCTAATAACCCCTTAAATCTCTAATTTCATCTTAAATAATAAATGAAATTATACATTTTATGCTCATGTTAAGATGTAATTTTTTTTTTCATTAATATAGTAAAAAAAACAATTTATTTATGTCCAATTTATCTTTTTTATATCAACTTACATTAAAAAAAATACTCATATTTCTCAAATTTCTTTATATACATTATATTTAATTTAATAAATTTAATATATATATGTAAACGTAATTTTTGAAATGTTTTCCTTTAAAATACAATTCGCTTGCAGTTGAATTATTTATTTAATCATATTTCTCATTTTATTTAATGTTGAATTATTTATTTAATCATAGGTTTCATTTCATTTAGCGTTAAACTTCTTAATTTGATCATAATTTTCATTTTATTTAGTGTTGAATTATTTATTTAATAATAGGATTCATTTCATTTAGTGTTAAAGTTCTTAAGGAAAATATGTTTTAAGAATTCCTTATTACCTTTTTTTTAATAATTTTCCAATTTGTTCAGTGAAAAGTTGTAAATTATGCTTTATATTATTTGATAAAAATGGGAGATAAATATAAGTAAATGATTATTTTTTAACAAGTTAGTTTCCAGGTAAATATGTAAATATGGAATAGTAATATGTTAGTTTGGAAAGATGATTTAAGGTAATAGCATACAATATTTTTTTTTTTATGTTTTTTTATTCCTTGTTTTTGTGGTTAAAAAAATTCTATCTCATGTAGAGATTTCTTTATTGATTTTGAATGATTGTTTAATGTGTTTGAATAATTAATTTGAAAATATCACCACACTCTACTCATTAACCAAAACAAATATTTTAAGGACTACAAAATAAGGGACCTTTATACAAGCTCATGAACCTAAGCATATTCTAGCTCATGAATTGAAACATATTCTAGACTCTCCACAGTAAAAGGAACCCATTAGTTCAGGGGTTCCAATAATTAATTAATAGGAAGACATAAAAAATCACACCATTAAATAGAAAAAAATAATAGAAGACATCATAAACCATGCTCTATAATGGAAGCTAAAGGAGGATGAGGGGATCATGTTGAAGTGAGTTACAGAAAATGATTATGATTATTATTATGGTGATGTTGTCGTTGCTACAACACCCTCCAAAACTTTGGCCTTCACCCAAAATTTCAGAGCCTACTTTGAACTTGCGTACTATCCTCATGACCATTAAGAGTTATGACATGTGTTTTCTCTAAGTATTTTTGTCCCATTGGCAAGAAAAACCAAGTGCCATCTTTTAACATGTGGAGTGTCGCACATTGCACAAAAGCTAGTTTTGGTGGTTTCAAGGGGTAATTTTTTGTAAATGAGTTGGTCTTACCATGTAAATATTTGTCACACTCATTTCCAAAGTTTCAAGCACTATTGCACAAGTGTCGTCACTATCGTCACAAATTGTATCTTTGGTATCATACTTGGCGTAACTCATCGCAAAGTTGTTGCACTAAGGGAAGTATGTTGTTCATGTGTTCTGGATGATATATGTTGTGTCATCAAGTGTTCTAATTGTGTGATCACAATCAAGTCTTTTCATTGTTCACATAAGCTTCATGCATCCCACACTTAGTCAAATCTGGAAAACTTCCCGTATGGGAAACCTAGCCTCATCCATCCTTCTTGAACTACACATTGTGGAGTCTCAACCCTTTAGTAGCAACCTTAACTTTGGGAACTTCGCCATGGGTAGTTCACGCCTCCCCCACTTGCGCACTATGTAGTCTTAGTGCTCTAGCCCGACCCCTGAGCTCCAAAAATGTGAAATCCTCCCCTCCCCCCAGGCCTAAACTGCACATTGCACAATCTCAATCCTCAATCCCAATGCTTGAGCTTCTAAACTATTCAATCACCTAGCCTCCCTATCCTTCCAACACTTTACAGTGAGCAAATTCAGCTAATGGATCATCATGTAGCATCTTAGACTAGGGTTTTATTAGATTGACGTCATATTGTAATGAGTGAATTGTAGATATAGGTACTCTATCATTCTATGAGAGATTGAGAAGGAGATCATGCTAGAAGACACCTTTATAGATGAATATACAAGTGGATCAATCAGGGGAGAGAAAAGGGACACCAATTTTCAACCACAACGCAAGACCTGATAACACTAAAGACTTCCATCTCTAAATCCATATGGGGGTCGAAAAGATTTCACTCTCAAGAAGATAGAAAACAAGTAGAAATAAAGAATGGCTTGACATTGGCATGTCATCATGAATACCATGTCATGTCAAGAGCCATCATATGCCACATCATTTTGTGGATCATTTAAATTCTTATTCGAAAATGTATCATTTAAAAGTGGAAGTCCAGAGGACATGTACAGAATATGAAGAGTCATGTAAAGTCAAAAAGTCATAGGGAAGTCAAATAGTCATGAGGGTAGTCAAAGAGTCACAAGGGAGGTGAAGGATGACCCCATTGGTTAAATATACACCCACATTGTACCATAAAAGGACTTTTTACCTTGGCTCCTCGCATAAAGCATCAAAGAGGCAATCTATTTCTTTTGGGGAGCTACTGGCTTTAGTGATCCACTATTAGAGCTAGTGGTGTTCATTGTATACATGTGTCCTCGGACTTTTACAAACCTACACGTTCTTCATGTTTGGATTATGAAAATTTTAATATCCTTCTATGAATGTTTATGATTCGTGCTTGTTTTCACATGTACTAAAGTACTTGAACTATTATGGTTATTTTAGTTCTTAGCATATTAAGAATGTGTTGTAATGGTTGAAATTACCATCACATCTTGTGGAATATTTGGCTAGATGTTAGATGGATCTTTCCTATTTGTGTGTGTCTCTACTAGGGTGGTACCACTACTTCTCTCTTATAGGCTCACATTCTTTTCTCCTCCACAGTATAAGAACCTCGAGACACCTATGACTGAACACTCACCAGGCACACTTACCTGCTTTCTGAAGGGACATATGTGTTCCTTTCTCTTGCTGACGTTTAGAGCCAAGAAAACACTTAAGAAAATGGGAACCAAGTCGTATTCCAGATGGGCCTCCTCTCCCAAATGGTGTGAGGTGTAATTGGGATAGCATATCGTGGAATCCCCTTTGAATGTTAATAGGTCTAACATTGTCAACATTTCTAGTGCTAGAAGCAGGGCAACTAGATTTTTGTGGCTGATAACTCCACCCACCCTCATCATACTTCTTCCGATCAAGGCAACAATATTCCTAACACCTACCCTACTCATATTCTAGAAGTTAGAAAATATTCTTAGCCTAGTCTTGGACAAACTTGTGAAATCTCTTATGAGCATATCTAGGCCATCTGACCTATAACCCGTCATTTTGAAAAGGACATTAGATTGATAATTCGAGTACATAATATTCTTTATTTTCCAAAGAAGACCGCAACCACTCCTATTGGCATAATGGTCTCCATAGTCAAATATCTAGTTCTTTCCACCCTTTAAAACTTAGCAGAAACTACAAAAAACACATAGAAACTATAGTAGCCTCCATCTTTTAATGGGGGTGATGGAGACGATGTTGTACTCTTAGATGCCAATTTTCACGGGTTAGGCGGTTACAAAGAGGAGGAGGACTTAGATTCTGAAGAAGAGGATGATCACAAAGACGAAGAGATGGCAGGCCAAGATTTGGATTGGATGCCTTAGGGCCCACTTTCTCTACCGGGTGTTTTACATAAGATGATAAGTCACCCAAAAAACTTTCTAACAAAGTACGACCCTAACAAAGTAGTTAAAATGGAAGACCATTTGGATAACTTCTACCTACCTCTACAGATGCCCGAGGTATGTTATGATGATGTTACATGTAGACTTTTTCCTTGTACCTTAGACACTAAATGAGCTATATGGTACCAAAATATTTCTCCAAACTGAATCCAAAATTTGAAAGGGTTTAAAAAAGTTTGTCGATGACAAAACCCTAGCCATGTTATTAAAGGAGTTGTGAAATTAAAGAGAGAGAAGAAAGAAAAAGTTAAATATTTTAATCAAAGGTTCAACCACATGTTAAAGAAATTTCCTGTGAATACGAAACCTCATTACTCCATGACAATTGATTACTACACTTTTTCCTTACTGACAAGCATCACCCAATTCATCAAGAGAACTTCAAAATAAACTTTCGATGAGAATTACAAAGAATCTGTTGTGGTTGAAAAGGACTTGCGTGTAATTAGAGTCATTATCGATGCTGAAATACCAAAAGACTCGAAGTACATGGGTAAAATGTCTTAGCCCTCTTCAAGTAGGGCCAAGGATAAAGAAGCCACTGATCTTGAAAGGTTGATTGAGACCATCAAGTATTTGTCCAATGAGTTGGAAAAGTTAAAACAAAGGTCAAGCGAGACCAACGTCACTAACAAGCCCCAAAAATTCAACTTCTTGAGAAGGGCTACCAACTCTATCTACAACAATAATTAGCCAGCTAAGTCTACACAAAGCTCAAACATCGTGTTGAATGTCAAAAGCATGGGCATGGACCAATATTGTTCTTTTCACCAATAATATCATTTAGATAAGACATGCCCATACGGGAATCATATAATGAACACTCTAGATGCGTGTATCATTAACACAATACTTTTAGATGAGCAAACTGAGCCAATGGAAGAAAAGGAAGGAATTATTGTAGCTCAAGGGACTACGAGTATTGGGCATGCAGTGAATTCTTTCAGTTTTGTATTCACAACTAAAATAAAACTGTTGAAGAACTACCACCGAGTGAGGACTGACTCAAAAGAAGAATAGTTGATATAAGTTGAGAATCCAAGGTCCATTTTCTAAACAAGAGATGACCGGGTAGAAATTGAAAGAATAATGTTGAGGAAGATCAAACTGCCTACCAGTTCAACTAAAAACACTTAGATTAAGTCTGGAAATACTGCTGCAATGAAAATACTTTTGCGAAAAGCAAATCTACCATTATAGAAGTATCAGATAAAGTCAATTCTCTAAACACTTCGACAATTCCCACCACGCTTGATTATAATATATTTGAATATATGAAGAAAGCCAGTGCTAATATTTCAATCTTTAAGCTTACAAGGATCTCAAGTCAGTGGGAACCGCTTATTCAACCTATTCATTAGTCTTACTAAGGTGATAATGCTTCTTTGAAAAGGGGTATGGTAAGTGTTCTGGTGTTGTGGGGTTTGTTCTTTATGCATTAATATTATAAGCTAAAGCACCCCGCCCTCCATTTTTATTGACGTTTGAAGTTTTTAGTTACAATGTACAAAATTACTTAGTTGATTTTAGTGCATATGTCAATGTAATTCCATTGTTTGTAGCTAATAAAATAAATGCTAAATAGGATAAAGGAGATGCACATATTATTTATCTTGATATGACTCTTTTCCAAGCTATTGGTGAACTCATAAATATTCTTATTCACCTATCATCTTATCAATGATTTCACCAGTACATGAAAATAGTAATAATGGATATCCCATAACCTACAGTGTATTGCTGAGTAGAGACTCGTCCAACAAAATACAAGGTTTTTTTTCTATCGATTAGTCACATTTATGGCTTCCGTATAAGGGAAGAAGTAATCAGATCTGGGTAGAATTATAACCTTACATGAAGCATATTGTCATAGCTTTCGATGGAAAGAACGAGTCAGTTGATTTCACAAGTCTCATTTTTGGAAATTGCTTCTAGGAGACTAACCTTGGGTGCTACCTTGCTCGACTTTTCCCACTCCCACCTCAAACACAGTTGGAACTCCTTCCTAGTCCAACTGGTGGAAATGACCTTTGTACAATAGATAGTAGTAGTACTAATGTAGGGCATAGTTCTTGTATATATGATGTTTGGACTTTGTATTTTGATATCTCTAAGACATAGGAAGGCTCTGGAGTTGGTTGTGTTTTAATAGACCTATGATAGAGAAAACACCTCATCTTTAGCCGCTTGAAGTTTGAGTGCACTAATAATATTGTGGAATATGAACCATTCATCTTGGGCTCACAAAAGGTCATTTCCATGAAATTTAGGGTTCTTAAAACAACACGTGACTCTAAGATTATCATAAAACAGGTACGAAATACTATACATTGTGTGTCACCCAATTTGAAAAGTTATCAATAGGAGGTGTGGTATTTAATTTCTCAATTCCAATCTTTTAATATTGTATATGTTCCTAGAATATGTAACATAGTTACAGATGGATTAGAAAGTGCCGCTGCTAGGTTATCAATGCTTAGGGATAATTTTTCTATTGAAATTCTTTTTAAGCCATTTGTCCCTGATAATATCACTAATTTACACATTTTTAATGATGACTAGCAGATTATACATTTCATTGGAACATTGATGTATTCAAAGATGCAGTCATTGACAAAGATGAGCATGATAAAGTGTTGCAAGATGCATCTTGGGAAAAAAAGTAGAACCCCATGCCGAAGGGTGTGGTATCACTAGAAAATTTGTATGACTTGAAGAATCACTTTAGAGGACTAGTCAATGTCAAAACCCACAACTCAACATTGTCGCATGAGAAGATAAATATTAGAACAAAGGAATATCTAAAGTTTGTTAATATTGGTACTTGCTACACACCATAAGAGTGGAAAGACTTTAACTACTTATTCAAGTAGTACCAAAATGTTTCTCCATGGACATACAATGAGCTCAAAACTTAAAACACACGAATAATCCAGAATGTTATCCCAATTAAGGAAGGGGACAAGCCTTTCCACCAGAATCTATGGAAGGTGCATGAAACACTTGAGCCCCTAATTTAGAAGGAGTTGAGGAAGCTCCTAGATGATTGGATCTTTTACAAAGTATGACATTCAACATGGGTTTCTAATCAAGTCATAGTAAGGAGGAAGACTAGGGAAATACGCTTGTGTGTGGATTTACAAAATATCAATGTCACCTCGAAAAAAAGACAATTACTTTGTACCATCATTGGAATAAATATTACAGATAGTATTGGGGTAATAAATGTTTTCTTTACTTAATGGATTTTATGCCTACATCCAGTTTATATTCTAAGAGCCTGACAAACTCAAAACTACATTTCGAATGAAATGGGGCACATTTGCATTCATAATAATTCCTTTTGGGCTATTTAATGTTTGTGTAACCTTTGAATGTGAAATTGACATCGAACTTCATGCGTTGGTCAATAAGAGCATGGTGGTGTAACTTGAATATGCCATGGTGTCTTAAAATAAATGATCTAACCACTTATGCCACCTAAAACAAATCTTTGAGTGATGTCAAAAATACAAGATATCTCTTAATCTCAAGAAGACTAGTTTTACAGTGTCTAAGGGAAACCTCTTGGACCATATCATAGCAAAGAGTGGGATTAAAGTAGACCTTGAAATGATCAGGGCTATTATGCAGATTCCCTTCCCATTGAATAAAAAATCCATGCAGTCCTTCTTGGCGATGATAAAATTTCTCCATAAGTTCATCTCTAATTATGCTCAAATTGTGAAACCTATGCAGGGGATGGTAAGGAAGGATATGATTTACAAGTGTGACGAAAGGGAAAAAGGTAAATTTTCCTCTATTAAGCAAGATATCATAGAAGCACCAGCCTTGTACATCCCAGATTTCAAGAAGGATTTTCTACTCTACACCTTCCCTTCAGATACTTCTCTTACTGTCGTGCTTCTAGAAAAGGATGATCATAATAATCAGAGACTTCTATGTTTTATGAGTGCTAGCCTACAAGGACTTAAACTTAGTTATCCCACCATTGATACATATTTTGGTTACTTATTTTGGTCAATGATGTTCTAATAGAAAATATGATCCTTCCATAACCAAAGTTTTGTGTTGAACCATGATACCTATGTCTATTGTAGAAACCTTATACCTCTACTTGGCTTTTTATGTTTCAGTATTTTTCATGCTTATCCAATCAATTTGATGAGGAAAAGGGGAAAATATAAATGAGAAAACATAAATCAAATGTCTTTATAAGCTTCTTCAAATGAAGAACCTCTTATGCTCTTAATAATTTGGGATCCCTCTTCCACCCATGAAATGAATAAGTGCCTATGCATATTCATATATAAATATATAAATAAAGGCAAAAGAAGAGAAAGGCTTCCTAGACAAAGAGGTGAACAAAGAAACTTCACTGGGGTACTATACATATTCACTGGATGAGGAGAAATGTTTGTGTTCTTGTAGTGACTCCACTAGTGTATTGTCCAGAACTGCTAGCAATGGACTATCACGAGAGATGAAAAATAATACTTTGAAAATCTATAGCTTGTGAACTACATTATCCTTTTATTATTCAAAACATTGCGATATTTTTGAACATGTGTTTGTGTTTAACTGAGAAGGGATAGAGGGTACTTTTTTTATTCATGGAGTAATTTGGGAAACCAAAGTGATATCCAACAAAAATCAATACTCCTCGAAGAACTAGACCATGCATAAAAGAATCAACTTAGATAAAGAAGGTAGAATTGTACTAGTGTGTCGTCAATTGTTGTTGCCATTGCTACAAAACCCTCCAAATTTTTTTTCTTGCACCCAAAATTTTAGAGCATACTTTTACCTTGCACATTGTCGTCATAATCACTAAGATTTATGGCATGTGTTTTATCTAAGTGTTTTTGTCCCATTTGCAAGAAAATCAAATTGTCATCTTTTATCATGTGGAGTGTCACACATTGCACAAAAGCTAGTTTTGGTGGTTTCTAGGGGTAATATTTACGTAAATGATTTGGTCTTACCATGTCAATATGTGTCACACACATTTGCAAAGTTTTAATGATTGTTGCATAAGTGTCGTCACAGTCGTTTCAAAGTGTATCTTTGGTGTCACACATGGCATAAGTTGTCGCAAAGTTGTCGAACTATGGGAAGTATGTTGTTGTACATGTGTTATATATGATATATGTTTCATCATAAAGTGTTATAAGTGTGTGATCGTAATAAATTATTGTCACTATTCACATCAACTTTATGGATCCCACACTTAGTCAAATCTAGAAAACTTCCCGATCTGTAACCAAGTCTCATCTAGCCTTCCTGAATTGTGCATTGTGTAGTCTCAGCCATCAAGTAGCAACCTTGCCTCTTGGCACTAAACAATGTGTAGTTCCTACCTCACAGAACTGTGCACTACGCAGTCTCAATGCTCAAGCCTCGCTCCTGAGCTCCAAAACTGCGCAATCCTCAACTCCAGCTAGGCATGAAATACACACTAAGTAGCATTAGTCCTTAATGCGATCCCTTGAGATCCTAAACTATGCAATTTCACATTCACCTATCTTCTTTTTCCTTCTAGAGCTGCGTAGTGTACAACTACAGTCATCAAGCCCTCAGTTTGTCTCATTGAGCTCCCCATCTATGCAATTTTAAAGTCCAGTCTAGCCCGAATTATGCATTACATAGTCTCAAGGCTCAAACCTGACCCTTTACTACCTGAGCTACTCAATTTTGTAGTCACTAAGCCTCTCCCTGAGTCTTCCAAATAGTTCTATCTCAATCAGTGGATTATCATGAAACATCATAGACTAGAGGTTTATTGGAATGATGTTGTCTTATCGTGAGTGAATTGCAGATGAAGGTACTCTATCATGCTAAAAAAATGATGAAGAAGGAGATGGAGAAGGAGATCATGCTATAAGACAACTCTATAGCTGAATATACATATTGATCAATGAGGGGAAAGAAAAGGGACACCAGTTTGCGACCATATCTCAAGACCCGATAACACTAAAGACTCCTCATGTCTAAATCCATGCAGAGATGGAAAATATATCATTCTCAAGAAGACACAAAATAAGCAGCAAAAAAGAATGTCTTGACATTTCCATGCCGTCATGCAGTCCATGTGATTAGTTTCATGTCCTCTCATGCCAAGATTCATCATATGCTACATCATTTTGTGGATTATGCAAATTATTATTTGAAAATGTATCGTAAAGTGGAATTCCAAAGGACATGTACAAAATATGAAGAGTTATGTAAAGTCAAAAATTCGTAGGGAAGTCAAACATACATGAGGGTAGTCAAAGAATCATAAGGCAGGTTAAGGTTCACCCCATTGGTTATATATACACCATCATCATAAAAGAAAAGGACTTTTCAAATTGGCTCCTCCCATAAGGCAGCAAAGACAAGCTAGTTATTTTGGGGAGCAAGTAGTGGCTCCAACACTCCACTATTGGAGCTAGTGCTATTCATTGTATACATGTGTCCTCGAACTTTTACTTAATATATGAATCTTGATGGCCAATGCATTCTTCATGCATGGATTGTGAATATTTGTAGGAATTATGTGAATGTTTATAATTCATGTTTATTTTCACCTGTACTAAAGTAATTGAACTATTTCAGTTATTTTAGTGCTTATCATTTTAAGAATGTACTGTAATGGTTTAAATGACTGTCACATCTTTGTGGACTATTTTGAGGAATTTTAGACAGATATCTCTCATTTATGTGTGTCTCTACTAGGGTGGTACTACTACCTCTCTCTTAGAGGCTCAATTTATTTTCCCCTTTCCAATAGAAGAACCTCAACACACATACGACTAAACACTCACCAAGCACACTCACTTTCTTTTCTAAGTCACATATGTGTTCCTCTATCTTGCTGAAAGTTAGAGCCAAGACAAACCTTTAAGAAAACTGTCACTGGGCCATATTTCGGATCAGGCTCCTATCCCAAATAGTTTGAGGTCTAATAGGGACCACATATTAGAGACACCCCTTTGAATATTGTTAGGTCTAGCGCTATCAACAAGTGACAATTTAGTTAAATATTTGATGACAGAGTTATCGATTACTCATGGTGAAGTAGGTAAGTGGAAACACAATTAAGGGTCAAGAAGGATGACATCGTTTATATCCTCAATAATTTTTAGGTAAATAATTAGCTATAAAAATATTTTTTCTTTAACCTTAGTTGAATTAAAATTCACAAATCTTAGCAAAAAAATGGAAACTTAACTCATTAAACCAAGTAAAAGAAGCTACTAAAAAGCTAGAGAAATTATTATGTTAAGATATGTGTGTGAAGAAATTATTGACCATGTTAGTGAAATGCTAGCTATACCATATACTAGGGTTTATAATTTATACTTGTAATAACAATTGCATAAACTTTATATTGAACACTATATATCTAGGATGAAGAAATATTTCCAAAACTAATGGAAATTCTATAAATTGTATTTTGAAATCACCACAAAAAGGAGAAATCTACTTTATGAACTTTACTTACACAACTATGTGCTACACTAAAGGATAAGATGCTCACTATGCGTATATGTTATGTATGTGTAACTTAGATCATTTATTTGTTCATTGTAAAATGAAACCAGGAGGTTAAATGATAAAAGATGGTATAATGAGTAGGAGATGAAAGGTAATTGAATATAATAGAAGAAGGGGATAGAAAAGTTAGGGTTTGGAAATATCATATTCGGTGTATAATAGATCTAATTTCCAACAAGGTGCTTGAAATAAAGGAAGGTTAAAGTAGAATGTAGCAGATGCATCAATACCTCTAGAAATGAAGTAATAATGGGTGCAAAGATTACATGGAAAATGATAACAAAGGACATAGAAGAATAAGAATCGAATTCACTACCAATGCTAAAAATAATTGTCCACACATCACATTTATATATTGATGGAATTTGGAGCATTTTCTCCATTTGATTAAATTGAAGTTTAGGTTTCTCCTTTTGCTATACCCTATTCCATAGTTGAAATAGTTGGCATAACATGAAAATGATACTGAGAAAGAAATATGGAGATAGATTATCAAATTTTCAAGTCACCACCCAAAGTATACTATACACTACTCTATATTTTATGGTATTAGAGTTGAATGTTTCATTGAACCAAAATGTATAGACAAAGACATATCTTAGCAGCAAGAGATGTTACTATGTTCACTAATAATATCCCATAGTCCCTTTTATACTTAGTAAGAATATTTGGAGAAGTATAGACGTCATTAGAAACAATAAGATAAATATTATCATTAACAATTGTAGTAGAAATAGTGTCATGATTAACATCAAATGAGAAAAAAAATTCTCAAAAGAGAGGAGTCTGACCAAGCTACTAAGTAAGAAATAGCCAATAGTTAACCTTGACTTCCATTTTTTTCTTTTCCTTTTGCAAGGGGATAAAAATATATATATATTGGGCGTATGGTGAGCTTTTGAATTGGTGTTGGGGCACCAAGACGACAAAAAAAGTCAAGATTGGAATGCCTCTGGACCCCATCCCTATCCTTGAGACATTTTTTGTCTACTTCTATCTCAAGATTTACTACAATCCACACCAGACAATAGGCCCTAAATTAAGACACAAGTCTCTTAGGCTTTACTACAATCCACAACATATCACTAGGCCCTAAAACAAGACTCCACCATCAGGATTTATAGTGTATCTCACCAAAATCGATCAAGGGATTCCTAGGCCTTTAGGAATTTTCTTGAGAACACCTCTGGCCCAGATTTTGAAACCATGAAGAAATTCCAAATCTCAGAACCAAGAAAAGAATCCCATTACAACATGTATATCCATAAAAGGGCAAGGCAAGGCTGAAAACCATTGTCATAACCCAGAAAAACTATGCCACTGACAACAAGAGAACCATATACTAACATGCAAAGCCATGCATGTCAAAACCAAATAGGAAATCACACATGCAATATGTTACATGCAAGTATTCTTGTTGACGTTTCTTGATCATGTTCCTCAGTGCTTCATATTTTGTTTCCTTCCTTTTCCTCATCCTTCATTTGATTTATTCTACCTTCCTTTCTCCAAAGTTAGAAAGATTCAACAAAACTCTAAGTGTCCAAGTGTGTGAGAGAGAGAGAATAATAAGAGAGCTCCAAACTGAACTGACCAAAAAGCCAAAACCACATCTAGTGATGCCCACTAGGATATTTTTGCACAACATTCATCTTTGAATAAGTGTCCACTAACCATGGTCTTATTTTTCCTTTATTAACTTTTATTACATGAATGTTTAATGAGGATTGTTACAAAGAGGGTGATGAAAGGCCACTAATTTGCATGAGGAAAATTGAAGAAAAATAAAGGAAAATGAAGACAATAGAGGCATCAATAGTAAAAAGGCTTTTGAGGATCAGTTCATAGCTTTTGTAGGTTTAGCTTTTGTTAGTTCAAATTTGGACATTTCTCTATTCTCTCATACTATTGCACATTGAGAGAATTCTTGCAACAATCTAGCATTGGAGAAAGGAAACCAATAAAGGAAAGGAAAGAAAAGGAAAGTCAACAAAAATTTGATCAACCAACATCAATAGGATGACTCTGCAGGTAGCAGGTTGCATGCGTGATTTCCTATTTCGTTTGGGAATACATGGTACATGCATTTATGTGTTTTGTTCTTTTCTTGTCATTGGTATGGTTTTCTCCTCGTTTGGTAATAGTTTCATCCTTACCTTGCCATTTCTGGATATCCATGGGTTCATGGGATTCTTTTCTCGATTGAGCTTTGGATTTCCAGATGGTTTTGGAACTGAGTGTGGCGGTGTCAGGAAAATTCCCAAGCTTTGGGGGTGGAGGTCACTTAATATATGGGAAGGGCTCAACAAGTGGGTGGTGATAAGAAAATCCTCAAGGTATTGGTGAATAAACTTTGAGGTGTCCAAGCTTATTTTGGGCATTGTGGTCTCTTGATTGGTTTTGACGAGATTACAGTAGCCTGAGGGTGGAGGTTGTTTAATCCCTAATAATCCATGGTTATTTATGTCTTGATATCTCACGTTCATGCTTAAAATATGGAACGTGGGTGATTGGCTAAAATAAATATTTGGTTCAGCTCAATCCATGGTCGAGTGGTATGTGGAAGTCCCTGACCTGGTTGGATTTTTCATAAGTTAATATGAGTTATTTTCCTATTTTATTATATGAGCACTTGTACTTGTTATTATGGTGATTTGATATTTTTTATTTTATGGTTAATAATCGTGTTATATACTAGTTATAAGCATGGATTTGCAATGTACCATAGCTATGTCTTGTTCAGAATTTGATAAGTATTTGGTGATTAATGAATTCATGGACTAACAAGTGCTATTGCGGCTATTATGACAGGGCGTTAGACCTTCTTGGTGATTCTTAGATAATTTTCAAAATCCTATGTTCATATAGGCATTCATGACCTATAGATTACATGTTCACCATATGCTTGACGAAATGACTATCATGGTTAAGCTTGGTTAGGTCAAGTCCTTGATCAATTTTTTTATGATTATAATTATTTCAAGTCATTTATTATTCTGGAAAGTCTCAGGAATTTCTCAGAAGTGGTTTGGAGGCTAGCCTATAATTGTGGGTTAGATCTCGGGATTGGACCCTCCAAAATGAGGATTTTGGGTGACAACCATGCTAAACCAAGTTTGTGCATGCTATTGTAAGGTCACAACCACACTCAAGCAAGCTTCTACATGTAGTTGGTTATCCAGGTCAGTGAAAAAGTAGTATATTCCAAGGTTGGGTAACCTAGGGTGGTTCTTTGGCCCCTGAGTGTCATGTAAGCCCTATAGGATATCATTTTGTAGTTAGTAAGCCTCATTTGTTGGCCTGTCATCCATAAATGAAGCTTGGAGGTCGGGTCATGTCATAGTAACTCTTTGTCTCATGTTTACCCTAACAAAATGGTGAATTTGGGTAAATGTGAGAGGTGGAATTACACTCAGTGTACAACACAATACATATATGTACACAAAGTACAACACAATTAATACACATGCCATGATACAATGACTACAAAATAAACATAACATAATACCACAGGTACACAAAACAACATGTAGGACATGTACATGATACCACATGTACACCACATGTATAACATGTACACAACACCACATGTACACATCACCACCTGTACAACATGTGCACAAAATGACATGTACACATCACCACATGCACAACATGTACACAACACCACCTATAGAACATGTGCACAAAACGACATGTACATAGTACCACCTACACAATATGTGCACAACATCACATGTCCACATCACCACATGTACAACATGTACACAACACCACCTATAGAACATGCGCACAACACCACATGTACAACATGTACACAACACCACCTATATAACATGTGCACAACACCACATGTACACAACACCACATGTACAACATGTACATAGCATGACATGTACAACATGCACATAGTAGCACATGTACAGAACACCACATGTGAATAACACCTCATGCACACAACACCATCTACACAACATATGCACAACACCACATGTATACAACACCATATGTACAACATGTACACAACACCATATGTACATAGCACTACATGCACAACATCTACACATCACCACATGTAGACTGCACTACATGTACAACATGTACACAACACTACCTACGCAACATGTACACAACAACAATACAATACATCCATAGACCACACTATTTCCAATAGGAAACCTTGCCTCTAATTTCTTTCCCATGCCTTACTACATGCAAGGACAATCCAAATTTTGGGTTTATGGTTCTTTCCACTATCCATGCTTGTCCCATCATGATGCGTGTTGCACTACTTTCATTTTATTGATGTATCCTTCAATGCTTCATTTCATAGCATAAACATAGACATAATATAAGAATATAATATAAAATCTTATCCACATGATACTAACCTCATAAATGTTGGAATTGTGATGCATTTGTTGTACTTGATGGAAACCCTCTCATAGAAGATCATCTCACTTGTATACATTCAGATGACTCTACAAATATCAGATGTGACAGAGTGCATGGGTTACCAGACAACAAAAAGGGATCAGATGACAGTTCACAAGTAAGCTTTGCCATCAAGTCCAAAGGGGGGGATTGTTGGCATT
>APFE031428804.1:135852-160944 GCA_000404065.3 Pinus taeda
GTTGGGTTGTGTTATATTCTTTCCACGACTAACCTACGTAGTGAACCGGGGGGTTAGAGGGGGGGCAGAGCCCCCCCTTCGTTGCACAGATTGCGCAGCGGGGGGCGGCAGCCCCCCCTGTCTAGGGTGTTTGAGGGGGGAAGGTAGCCCCCCTCTACGGGGTTCGGGGCAGCGCCCCAAGAAATTTTTTTTTGGACCCTATATTAAGTTGGGCAAACCTACCTATGGTTCTCGATCCATGGTTTTGGACGGGATGGTTTTCGGTTCATGGTATTGGATGCTTCGGCATGTATAAATATGTATTGTAACATTGAAAGGAATATAATGAAAAATCAAGCTGGTAGTCTCGGTTTTGAGATCTAGTGTGAAATCTCTATGTATATGTGTTATATGTGTTATGCTCTCGCATTTTTATTTTTCCTGTGATTTAGAATTCGTATGCAGGTAATTTCTGTACGGGGTTAAAACCTACACTTCACATAGAAGCACTGCGAGGTTCAGCCCAACTCCCTTCAGGGCACTTATAGTGGGCTTGTTAGCCTCATTTTCCATGATCACTGCTCCATCCGGCAGCACTATCACACTGGAAGCCTTTGTGCGTATCATATCAGTGGCCTCTGAAGTGATGATAGCCAAGCTAGTAAACACCATGCCAGCTTGTGACACGCGAGTCTGCAACTGCTGCAACCTGGTCTAGATGGCCCCTAGTATAATCTGCTACTGCTATTCAAATTTCTACAGGGTTGTTGGCTGCTATGGGCCAGACCCAGGTTTGGAAGAGTTATTTAGCCAAACAAATCCTGCAGCTACCGACCCTTTTGGCAAGAACCCATCGAGCATGTACTGAGGTCTCACCCGAGGTAGTAGGGGAGGGTGCTAGAACCAGGTTTCTGCACCCTAAGGATGTCTTGGTGTGGTCTGGGAGGTTCACACATTGATTTACAGCTCCACACTATTCGATACCCACATTGATCCAGAGTGATTATAATTTTCTTATTACTGCGTTGTTCTACTCTTAAGATTCAGAGTTATTCAATAAGGTCTTTAAGCAAACATTTAACCAAGATAATTGATTTGTGCATAAATAAACCCAGATTCGCATACACTTATCACATTTACATTAACCAGATATAGAAAGGTAAACCATAAAGACAGATGAGTGATAAAACGGAATTTACAAAAGCAAACTTATCATTATTATTATTCTCCACCAATACATCGAGATCTACCCCGCGCACTTAGCTGTAGGGGTCCACACACACAGCTGCGGAATTTCCAGGCCTCTGCACACATAGCTGCAGAGCCTCTACCTACTACCCAACCCTTGCCTTGGACTTATAGATGGTTTTAGACTATCTTCTTTAAGAACCCATTACATTTCATTCTCCAAAAGAACTACTTTTCCCTCATAGAGTCGTGCACTATTTATACCCTTCCCTGGCCTGCGATCCCTACGTAGGCCGACTCTATTTATCTTTCTTTAGATTATTTTCAGGCGAACTACCCTTTGACTCGACCTATTATAATTCATGCTCTGTGCTTTCAGCGGATTCATTTCCCTAACATTCCCCAAAATATCCAGCTTCACACCCTCTAACTATTATGCAGGGTTTTCACTACCCAATAGTTCCCCAACACAATCATCGTGACTCATCTTGAGTCACTTGCTGGTGCGGCTAGACGCTCTTCCCTGGTTTCATGGTTTTCCCTCCCACTGAGTGGTGCTTGTCATCGTGCTGCTCCTTCCTTATGTTCTGTAATGCTTCAACCATTTTGTGCTTTAGTGTTTCTACCACATCCCACAATCGATAATGCTCATTCTACTCTACTTGGTTAACACAGAACAACCCTGCTGATGATTCTAGCACAAGCAGGGGAGCCATCTCCTGGTACCACCATAGCTTCTTCTGAGATTTGTACCTTCCCTTCACACTGACCGCTGCAACTTTGTGTTGCAATTTTGCAAGACCCTGGTTGTTGTCCACAAGATCCCAATCTTTGAGGGACATCAAAGATGACTTATTAACTACATATCTACCCGTGGTCACAATTTGTTCATCCTTTCGTTGTTCTGTTGTAGTGTGCCAACCTACCGCTGGGTGAGGCGATGACCAACAGACCAATTATGCTTCGTGTTCCCTCTTTTTCATTACATCCCCTACGGGTGATGCTGTAGCCTGCAGGATGCCCGCAGATGTCACCCGCATACTCCTTACAGAGTCCTACCTCTCTATCGGCCATATTAATACCTTCGGGCACATACCTTGTGCATATATAATGAACAAATCCATTTGTGTTTCCAAAATGTAGGCCACCCAGTGGACTCCCCTCGGTACTTTATAAGTCATGGGAAATTCAAATGCAGTGATTGCTTCTTGTTTCCGTTCATGTAACCTTCTAGTGTGGAATTTGTAGCCATTCATTCCATATCTAACTCGTACTATTTTTCTTAATTTCCCACCACCCGCTCCCTTTTGCTGTGATGCAACCATCTTGGCATAAATAACGGTCATCATTCCTTTTATCAGCTTGTCTGCATGAGCCTTCTCATGTGACTGCAACCCTTGCGTGTGGTCAAATGTATGCATTCCATAGTACTCGCGCATTTTTACCCTAGGTTGCTTTATCGTCCCCCGCTCTCTTGCAACTAGGTGGAGTGGTGAGACTGCCTTCTGAACAGCTAGTCAGGTGGCCAGCTTGCCCATGTAAAGCTTGAGGTGACTGCCATTCACTCTTCTCGGGAAGGGGTCTCCATTGAGTTTAGCTAGCTGAACCGCGCCCCCATCGGTGACTTCTTTGACAACATAGGGTCCCAACTAGTGCATGCAGAGTTTGCCCAAGAGTTTTTCGAACTTACTGTCATAAAGCAATACTAGATCATTCTCTTTGAAGGTGTGCACCTTAATATGGCAATCGTACCATGCTTTCTCACATTGTTTCTATACATGCTGATGGAATCCAACTAAAAATCATTCCTCCAATTCTTCTAGATGTGCAAGCCGCTTTTCCAGGGCCCTACGATCTATCATACCTATGATCGTTGTGATCCGTAGACTAGGCACAGTATATTCCATAGGCATAACACCCTCCTTGCCACAAACTAACCGAAATGGTGTCTGACCTGTTAGCTTCTGGCATTTAGTTCTTTATGCCCATAGCACAGTAGGAATGCACAAATCCCTATCATTTCTTTGTGCATCGTAGACCTTTGTCAGTGCAATCTCCATAATTTTGTTGAATGCCTCAATGGTCCCATTTTCTTGCAGATGGTAGGGCGTGCTATGTTGGTGATGGATCTTCAATTCCTCAGTGAGCGTGCTAATTGTTTCATTCAAAAAATATGTTCCCCTATCACTCATGAGAATTTTGGGGTAGCTAAACCAGGTCCGTAGATTCTCGAATGAGAATTTGGCTGTTGTCATATCTGTGCAATCTTTAAGTAGCTGTGCCTCGACCCATTAGTTCAAATATTCAGTCGCAGTGATGATATAGCGCGTCCGCCTTTCCTCGTGGTTTGATATGCCCGATGAAGTCGATCGCCCATTTCTTAAATGGCTGTAGTGTTATCTATGGCTGAAGCAGCATTTCATCCCTTCACGACAGTTTGCCTATCCATTGGCATGCATCGTAGGCTCGACAATATGCTTTCGAATCTTGATGTAGAGTAGGCCACCATAGTTTGAAGCAAAGAATATTTTGGGCTGTGGCTCGGTCCACATAATGTCTGCTGGCAACCCATTCGTGTGCTTCAGTCAGGATCTGTTCACGCTCAAATTTCGGTACATATCAATGTAATATTTCATCATTGCCCATCCTGTAAAGGTGACCTACAATTGCGGTAAAATCTATTGTGCGTTTTACCATTTCCTTCTTTTGCTTGACAGAATATCCTTGGGGTGCAGTGCCCATAGTTAAAAAGTGGATAATGTCTTCAAAGTGGCCATCTTCAATGTTCACGACATATAGCTAGGCGTCCGGGAGTCCCTCCTCTAGATTTGTTGGTTCTTCGTCGGTCTCAATTCGGGATAGATGATTTGGACCTGCATTCAGGCACCCCGGCTTTACAACAACCTTAAAATCATATTCTTGAAACAACAACAACCATCAACAGATACGCCCCCCCCCAACACAGGCTTATTCACTAGGTACTTAAGTGCAGAGTGATCCATGTACATATTAAAATGCCCTCCCAGTAGATGGTGACGAAACCTTTAGAGCATGTATACCATCACTAATCCCTCTCGCTCAGTAGTAGAGTAATTCTTCTCTGCTTTGGACAACCTACAACTTGCAAATGCAATCGGATGGTCCAGTCTCTCCACTCCTGGTTGAGTGAGTACCGCTACTAACATGATACAAGACACGTCCACATGCACATGAAGCTCTATGTCCCATTTTGGAAAGACCAATATAGGGGCTGAAGCCATTTTCTCCTTAAGCATTTCTAGGCTTCTATTGCATTCCTTGTTCCAGCAATAAGTAGCATCCTTTTTTAGTAATTGCTCCATTGGAGTTGTAATATGGGCGTAGCTTTTGATGAACTTCCGATAGTAGCCCGTGTGTCCCAACGTAGTGCATAGCTACTTTACACTACATGGCGCTTGCAGATTCAATATGGAAGCAATCTTTGCTGGATCCACCATTAGTCCTTACTTACAAACCACATGGCCTAGCAAGTTCCCGAAAGGGACAAGGAAAGTACACTTATTTAAGTTGAGCACAATATGGTGTCGTCGGCAGGTACCTAGCATCAATCATAAGCTCACGACATGTTTCTTAACTAGGCAAAATACGGTCCAGTCATCTAGGTAGACTTCTAAGAATTTGTGGATAAATTCCTTGAATGCGGCTACCACAATATGGGAAAATATCACGGGTGCATTCTTCAATCCAAAGGGCATTACCATATACTAAAAATAACCCCATTTGGTAGCGAATGTTGTCTTGCTCCGATCTTCTAGCGTGATCTTGATCTGATGGTACCTTGAGAACTTGTCTGTGAAGGAGTATGCTTCTTGCCTACCCACATTTTCGAGTACCTCATATGTAAAGGGTGTTGGAAATGGATCATTAACACAAGCATCATTGAGCTTTCGTAAATTCACATAGATGTGGATCTCCCCCTTCTATTTCTTCTCTTGTACGACCATAGGGCTGACCCAATCAAACTCCTTGACCGGTTCAATAATTCCTACTACCAACATCTTATCCAATTCTTCACAAACCTTCACTTTGTATTTTGGATTTAATCGATAGGGTTGCTGCTTCACTGGCTTTGCCTTTGGCTTCAAAGTTATCTTCATCATCCCTAGGTGTCCGAGAATCCCTTTCAACACCATCATTTTTGTAGGGAATAAATCATGGTATTCTTGGAGCACCTCGACGACCTTTTCCACCATGGCATCGTCCCAGTAGTCCCCAAGTATAGCATACGTCGGTTTTTCCTCTATTATGATATTCACTCTCTTTCTTTTTAGTGGCGCTATGATATCTGGATCTTCTATCTCAGGGCTGCACCTCTCATGACTCTCTTAAGTTTTCGATATATTGATGTTATGCAGGTCATCCTCATCATCTTCTACTTGTACATTGTAACATGTCAAGGCCTAGCTCAACTGTTGCAACCAGTCTGATGGCATGACTTCTTCTAGCTCTGGTGGTGTTCTGAATATGGCGGCCTTTACTAGTTGTAATGCGTCATCCATAGTATCCATCCATTGGTCTTCAAAGAGAAATGTTGACAAAAACCCTTCACGCAGAATATCTCACTCGCCAGTGTCATGTCGGAGCTCTGGTTTCGTATACTAGTTCCTTGGAATGACATCCAAGGTATGACAAACTAAGTACACCCATTTTGGTTGAGGCTTTGTACCATATGCTTTGGTCCATTTGCTTAGATGTATGCAGGGATTCTCCCGTCCATCATATTTCTCTCCAATTCATAGCTCAAGCTTCCCAAATCTTATCTACATCATGCGCCTGCAACTTCGCCAATCCAAGAAGGCTCTTTCATGGGTATCCCACCATCACACTGGTGTAGTGTGCAATGCCCATTTGGGTGCATCAAACTATTGGTACTCTGGTACCACACTTTCGAATTTAACTAGTAAATCTTCTACTACTGTTAGCTCGTAATACATCGACAGTTCGCGGTTCTAAAATTTAACGTAATACAGGGATTTTGTCATCATATTACAGTGCAACGTCATAGCCTCGCTCACCTTGTTGCACCATCATTCATCTTCCTCATCTAAATCATTGGCATAGCCCTACGAGAATCTCTTCTCTTCTTGTGCAGCAATTTTGTAGATACTATCCAATGCATTGCCCCTCTCTTCACTACACATCGGTTCTATGTAGTATGGTCCATCTGTTGGATCTACCAGAACAACGACCTAGAGCAAATTCTTCTCGAATATTATCTTCCTCTGTTTGAGGTTGGTAACCACATTCATATCAATTTCCCAGTCTATCCCTAGCAATGTAGGGTATGGACTAGTTTCGTCCATGATTTCAATAACTTAGAAATCTATTTGGGTACTTATGCCATCAATATCTATTGTAATGCCATGCAACCATCCCATAGGCAAGATCTTCTACTGGTTGGCCATCTGCAATTAGAAAGGAGACCATTGTTGTGTAGGCTTACCAATGCGCTCCCAAGTCTATTTAGGCAATACGTTTGCATCAAAACCCTGGTCCAAAATGACCTAATCCATCTTGTAGTTGCCAATCTGCGTTGTTAGCCGCATTTCCCAACTCGTCTGCGATGAATGTCTTCCTATTTTCCGGATTGTGTGAGGTTCACCCCAACTTGCACATCTATTAATTACTTCCAATAACCCTCTAACTGCCCAGTTGTCGTGAAGAAGTTTTTTGCATGTCTCTAAGAAGGTAGTCATCATCAAGGGATCCCTAGTTGGCTCAGATAGATCCCTACTACCTTGAGTAGAGATGCCCATGAAGCTTTCCTTAGCTTCCATATTAGTCTCCCTATTAAGTTCTCTTGTGGCTGTGCCATGTCGCAATATCATGTTGACCATGGGTGTGATGTCACGAGGTTTGGATCTCGACATCTGCACATTTTGCATTGTTGTAGCAGGCGCTGCCTTCTTTTCATGAATTTGTGCTATCAGCACGGGGCAATCTAGCAGCTCATGATCAAATTATTCATAATAAGGACATGATACTCAGGTTGGGTTGGTACAATCCTGCGCGTACCATCCTGGTCCTCCACAGTTGTAATAGATTAGCTGTCAGCGACCCCTTCTTGATCCCTTTTTGCCCCGTCCTCGACCGTGTTCTGGGAACCCACCGCATGCAAACACTGGGGTTGGATCCTGTCCTCGTACCTTAGTTTGCGTTCTGTAGGTTGGTCTCTACTCCATCAACATTCAATAGCTACGATAATCTATTTTTTCATGACCCACCAATATAAAAAGTTGCAAAAGAGCTGCTAGGGGTTCTGGTTGTATTTTGGCAATATATGACAGTTATCTATGTTGTGCTTTCCTCCTGCCTGACAGATTATGCACTAGAGTGGAGTGATCATTCTAGGCCCTATCTGTGCCTCTGGTCACAATGGTGTCGATCCCCCTGTGACCAAAAAAATCACTGAGACCGAACAATGATCATTATTGTATCCCTAGCCCCTCCACTCTATACACCATACTTCCTCCTCGGAACGGGGCGTCTGATATTGTTTTAACTTCTATATCTCCATACTTCCTACTCGGATTTGCTGAAATCCCAACCCTAGGTCATGTACCAGGGTTTCATGCAACTATATTGTTGCTTCCAGCACTTCTTCTTGGGTTGAGATCTTCTGTTCTAACAAAGTCATCTTCAAATATGGCATTAATGATGCGACGAACCAAGCGCAATGTTGTGCGTCCGTCAGGGTCATGTTGGCCTCATGAATGGTGCTTTTCAATCTCTGATCCAAATCCAAAAAGGTCTCACCAGGCATCATTGACATCTATTTGAATCCTATGACCGAATGCGCTTTTGTCTTTGGTCGACTAAACTCCTTTTTCAATTTAGTATGGATGTCTGTTATCCCCGACATTGGGTTAGTGCTTGAATACTTCATGTACTAGGTTAGCACTCGTCCTGCAATGTGCTGACTAAGATGGCTTTCTTGATGTTATCATACATGACTTGTTGCACATTCCATGATAATATTACTACAAACCAAAAGTGTTCCCGGTTTTCACCTCCGACTCCCTTAAATACTGGTAACCGAATTGTGGTCGCCATATTTTACCCATGATCTATTACCATCCCTGATCCTCTTGAATTTTCAATGTTATTTCTCTATAGGGTCCCTATCTCCCACACTTAAACACCCCTTAGGCAGATCCAAGTCTCGGTAATGGAACCATTTGTTGACTTCTATGGGCCTGACCCAGGTTTGGAAGAGCTATTTAGCCAAACAAACTCCACAACGACCGGCCTTTTCAACAATAGCTCACGGAGCATGGACTGAGGTCTCACTTGAGGTATCAAGGGAGGGTACTGGAACCAGGTTTCCGCACCCTAGGGATGCCTTGGTGTGGTTTGGGAGGTTCACACATTGGTTTACAGCTCCGTGCTATTTGGTACCCGCACCGATCTAGAGTGATTATAATTTTCTTATTACTGTGCTATTATACTCTTATGATTCAAATCTATTCAACAAGGTCTTTAAGCAAACATTTAACCAACATAATTGATTCATGCATAAAATAAACCCAGATTCACATACACTTATCACATTTACATTAACCAGATATAGAAAGGTAAACCATAAAGACAGATGAGCAATAACACGGAATTTATAGAAGAAAACTTATCTTTATTATTATTCTCCACCAATACATCCATATCTACCCTACAACTGAGCTATGCACTCAGCTACAGGGGTCTGCACACATAGCTACAGACTTTACAGAACTCTGTGCACATAGCTGCAAAGCCTCTACCTACTACCCAACCCTCAACTTCGACTTACAAATGCTTTCAAACTGTCTTCTTTAACAACCCATTACATTTCATTCTCCAAAAGAACTACTTTTCCCTCATAGAGTCGTGCTCTATTTATACCCTTTCCTAGCCAGCGATCCCTACGCAGGCCGACGCTATTTATCTTTCTTTACATTATTTTCGAGTAGACTACCCTTTGACTCGGCCTATTATAATTCACACTTTGCGCTTTCAGCGGAGTCTTTTCCCTAACTTTCCCCAAAATGTCCAGCTTCACGCCCTCTAACCGATGCACAGGGCTTTTGCTACCCAATAAGCGCCTCCCTAGTGACATCTCTGACTTTGTGACCGATGTCATGTAAGTCACCTTCCGTCAATGTGATAAGGTCCAACAAGGTCTTGGTCGCCTTGGATTTTTTTCTGGACCCTCCCTTCTCCAGCTCTCTTGGGTGCTTAATGCGAGTGAACGTCTCCTAAGGGTCCATGCCATGTTGTTCAATGTCTTCCTCTTCAGTCTTAGGTGAAGGCAACCTCATGCCTTTGTTAGAACACCGCTTTGTGCCACCTATCTATTTTCCTACCTGCTTTCCTACTTGTTCCACCTGGGCCTTCTCAGTGGCCTCATTCTTCCTCTTCTTGACCAGTGACACCATCATGAGCTTGGCCTCCTCTTTCTTCTTGTGCACAGTGGACATGCTTTCACCCACTTCCAAGACTGTGGTAGTGCACTAGTCCATTAGCCATTGATCAAGCACTAGATCAATGGCGTCATCTGTGGCCAGATACGGTAAGTTGTACCACTTCTGTGCAAGGTCATTCCAAGCCCTGATGGAGACTCGATAGAAATTGGCTTTGAACTCGACATATCTCTATAGGTTGGTGTACACAATGGGTGAAAATTGCAGATTGGGGTTGATGGCCATCCTAATATTCATCTCCATCAAGATCCAAAATATCTTGTTGTCCCAGACTCGTTGCGCGTCCTTGGTTGCCCATACTGAAGCATACTTTGTTGCTTCAGGGAGGTCTAGCACAACCAAAGGGAATTGGTTGTCTTCTGGTAGCTCCCATGCTACCATCACAATCGATAGCAAGGGCCACGAATAGTGGAATGTCTTACTGAGCTCTTGTGCTTTCTGGCAATTTGCTAGGAACACTCTGTGAAGGTAGTCTAACCAATTAAACTGGACTCCTTCCATGCACTATTGTGCGAGTGCAACAATAGGCACCGACACCTCATCGACATGGTACTTCAACATCACCTTCCATTCAAGGATTTGTGTGGCTACCTTCACAATGGGATCAAAGATGTTGGAGGTAGTGTATCTGCATGGCTTCTCTGCCAGCTTAAATTTCTCCTTCATTGACTTTGTGAGAGCCTGCTCGTGACCCTTGCCATGGAAGATCATCACCAGATTCTCACCTATATATGGCAGGTGCGTTATTCAGTGAATCAAACTATCTGTGATGGGTATCGGCTCCTCCAGCCATAGACACCCATCACGCACCAAGCACAGCAGTTGGATGATGACCAAAACTGTCACGGGGTGCGGTTAGAGTTTGACACCCAGATCAGGTTTAGCAACCCTGCCTTCTCCACTCATTTAAGCCACCTCTATGGCTCCAATGTGTTCATTCTCGTATTCATGTCTATGATGTGGCGCATCAGCTCCTTAGTCGCTAGGTGTGGGAACTTCTTGTGGTCTGCCAAGTCCTAGTCTTTAAGCTTCAGTATGGCACTCGTGCCAAGCATGATCCGTCAAAAAAAATTTCATGTGACAGTGGAGGGGTTTACAGTGGAATCTTACTCACATCAATGTCCTTTGGGACATTGGACTTAGGCTTTCATGGAGTAACATACTCTGGCAAGCACGTAATAGGGTTTGCACCCTAGGCTTTAGCCTCCTTCACTTCGGCTCCCACATCCTGATCGTCCATCGAGATGTCTTCAATTTCCTCCTCCTTTGGCTCTAAGTTTATGGCCTTGCCTTCTCCTATGCAGTGGACTTTGGTGGGTTTCTCCTTGGTGATGTGCACACTGGTATGGCAGGCTGCTTTCCCTTCTTTTCCTTCACAGTCTCCTTAGTTGGGGTTGACTTTGTTCTCGACATTCTTGGCGATTTACAGACCTCGTCAAATACTTCAGCCACTTCCAAAGTAGCTATTTCTACCTCTATTTCCATTTCATGTTCCAGTTCCTCTACTACATGCTCGGTACTTATAACTTCTTCATGTGCCGACATAATGCTCTCTAGTAGTGCTTGCGTTGTCTCTCGCAAGTTCACAAACTCAAGAGTCTCTTTGAAAGTATCAAATAATTCTCAGTTCATGGATGCTTGAGAGCTCAACAACTCAACTCTAAAAATGCCAAGTGCTTCTCACTGGAAAAACCAGTTGTAATTTATAGGGAATTTTGAATTCAAATCCCACCGTTCCCCCGAAAAGTGGTTCATTAATGTTGGATTGGTGGTATATTTTCAAGGATCTGAGCCATAAATTTCATCTCAAATGTTAGCCGCCCGCTCCATTTGGCCTCACTTCTACCATCTTTTCATGAATAGTGACTGTAACGGTCACTTTCTAGCCTATTGACATGGCAAATTTTCACTATGCCAACAAGGGGAACTAACTCGATTGCAGACCCTAATTAGATCTACATTCATTTGGAATGGCTAGTTCTGACAGGTTTTAAAGGATCCCGTAAATTGTTATACGTGTTGAAGGATTGCTTCTTGGAGGAAGACTTCAATTAAATCAACAAAGAGAAACAACTAACATATAAGTATGAAATCCTATCTACACTAATTCTAACTACTTATGCTTGCCCTAACTATTCTAATCTATCCTGCAGAAGCATAACAAAAGGAAGTTAAACATCATATATAAATTCCAAGTCCTAATGAATCAATTACTTGTTTAGATATGAACAAGGTTGTACTAAATCTTAATTGCAATATAATTACTGATAGATGAATACACATTCCTTTCCATACAAATAAAACTTGCAATTGATGTTTAACAAGGTCTCGAATTATCAACCGCTCAAGAATTAACCGTGGTAACAAATCGTATTTGAATAAGTAAGAGTAGTCACTAACTATCTGTTATGAACATGCATGAAACAAATCACATTTATTTCTCTTCCAGCAACAATGGTCTGATTCTATGTTGGGTTGTGATATACTCTTTCCACATAGTTAACAGGGGGTTTGAAGGGCACCCATAACCCCACTTTATGGGGTCTGGGGCAGCGCCCTGGAAAGGATTGGTTTTGGACCCTATGCTACGTTGGGCAGACCCACCTATGGTTTTGTGCTTGATATTCGCACATGTTTTTTTGCACGCGATGGTTTTCGGACCATGGTATTGGACGCAATGGTTTTCAGTCCATGGTATTGGACACAATGGTTCTCGGTACATGCTTTTGGATGCTTCGGCATGTATAAATATGTATTGTAACATTGAAAGGAAAATAATGAAAAATCAAGCTGGCAGTCCTGGTTTTGGGATCCAAGGGAAAATATTTGTGTATATGTGTTTTATGAGTTATGATCTCGCATTGTTTATTTTCTGTGTTTTAGAATTCGTATGCAGGTGATTTCTGTATGGGGTTAAAACCTACATTCTAAACAGATGAAAGAAGAGGCAAATGAATCTAAAAAGGCTCTTTCTCGACCAAATAGTCTTCTTTATTCAAAATACATCCAAATCTGTTTCACCCAAACAAAAATCCCTTCTCTCCTATCTCGAGGTAATACTTATGCCGTTGGAAATGACTCTCAGTCTTCCCTCAACTTTTTGCCTCCCCCCTCTCCTTTTCAATATAAAAATCAGAATATACCGACATAGAACAATTGGTGTAACCGCTAACATAGAGAAGGCATATCTTCTAGAGTGATTCATTTATTGGGGAAATGAATAGATGTTGATTAGAAGAGGATGGTTGTGTGTCATTTCTTCATGATGAAACTTGGGACAATTTCACTTTCAGAATATACACGCAACCCGTGGAAACTCGACTAGAACACCCAAGGTTGGACCTTTAAATAGAACGCATTCGCATGCATGAACTCTTCATATCTGCTCATGTGTCTTTTACTCCTCGCATACAGAGATAACCAACATCAGCTATGCTTATGAAAAGATGATAAAAATGCTTAACAACACAAATATTGCCTTCATTAACATTTATAACATCAAAAGGAACAAGTGTGAAAGAATCGCCCCTCGGTTTTTAATTCGTGCATTGAATAAGTACTGCCAGCATAAATGCAATTTATATTGAAAACCATTGCATAACATAGAACTGGATCCAAAATCTAGACTTGAAATATTATCGACGGGAACCTTATACCCTATCGGGTCCGCAAAACACTATTGCATCGCATCATTTCAGTGGAGAGGACCCGGGCTTATTGGACTGCTGAACTCCGATATTGCAATGGCAGAGGCACACTCGAAATCATATTATGTTGCGGTTAATAGTCCCGATGGGTCCACAATATAAGACTTCCCTTTGAAAACCTTTACCCCAACATTTTATCTAAATACACGGGAAAACCCGCGGCTGACCCATAAGGCCAGACTTCAAACAATATATATCCGGGTGTATAATTATTTTCAGGTCTGCTTAATCGCATCGTGTCCTATGTCTAAATGATGAACTCTACCAATTGCGATAAGTGATTGGAGGGGCAGACCCAAAATACATATGTGCCATGATTAATAATGTCATCAGACCTGAAATACATAAGCCCTGGCTCTGCTGATTGCGACTTGCAATTGGGATGCGGACCCGAAAATGTATATGACGTGCTTAATAAAATCGATGGGTCCACCATATCGGAGAGTTCCTTGTGTATGGGCCTTGGGTTCAGTGATCGTGATTTGCAATTGGGGAGGCGGACCCGATAAACATATGCACTATGGTTAATAACATCGGCGGGTCCGCCATATCACATTGTGCTTTTGTATATGTCATGGACTCCGCCAATTGCGATAAGTGATGTAACGAAAAACCTGATATATATATGGATGCGATTAATTGTATTTGAAGTCCGGAAGGTTCTTGCTTAGCAAATGCGAAAGAGGAAGGTGCAGTATAACCATGGAGATGGAGCAATTGCGATAGCAATAGAGGCAAGCATTGAGAAATATATAAAGATAGAAAGCGTGGAAACGGTAAGTTAAGGATGCTTTGCGCAACAAAAAGGGTTATAATGGGAATAAATATGCGATGGGAGGTTTTGAGGGGTAACAAGAGGGGTGATTATATGTGTGGGCATAGGGTACTATGAACGTTTATGAGGATTTGAAAGAGTCCAGATGAAGGATATGAATGAAGGGCTAGACTAGGTTGTGGATGAATCATGTAGCAGAGATTTATTAAAGAGCGGCCTTCACCATTAAGAATTATAGATTTGACTTGGCAAAGAGTTACAATCACTGTGATAAAACAGATCATTCAGAGGATTGAAGGATCAAACTTCTATGGCACCCATTCAAATTTTCTACCAGAGCATGTTTTAATAGGGTAGTGGTTGTGGCCACAACAAATGGTGAATCGACGGGTGAACCAGTTATCTTTGTTTCCAAATAAACCTTGGATCAATACAACATTAGGGTGTTAAGATAAACTTGAAAGTAAAATTGTATAGATGGAAAGGAATGGGTTCCACTTCAACATTAATTACTTCAGGTGGGATAAAGACAAATAGCTTCAACTTACTGATAGTGTTTTGACAGGCACTCTCCAATGATAGTATTATGGGATTTATTGACCTTCCTTTACCTATTTTCTATATTCAAAAATCCTTTCGGGACCATCACTGGTTTGTCAATACCTATTTAGGTGTGTACCTCAGCTCTTTATCGCTCATCAAACTTGATGTAGATATGTTTATCTGCACTTTATGTAAGAATTTCAGTGCTATATTTTCGTATGATTGAATGGGGCATAGTCACGGATCATGCCATATTTTTAAACTTCTTAAGCAAGGTTGGGCTTGCTGTGTCAACAGGTACTCTGAGCCTAGCAACAATCCCTGCTCTAACTGGCTTCCCAAACAGCTTGTCCTTCCATATTAACACAAGGACTCAGCATTTCATTTTCCTTTACATAAGTCCTAGTTTCATGCACAAGGACTAGAGCACAATTGGATTTACCACAGGGTATATGACAGTGAGCTTAGCCCATGAAAGGAAGTTTACTTGTAGACGAAAGGTATTTGGAAACTTAGTGTGCTTGATGGGACCAATGGAGAATAACTGCAAACCTTATAGGCAAGTATATGCTAGGTCTGAGCAAGATATTTTAAAAATGCAGCGTTCCGAAATGCCAGTCCAGTTGTGGTTATACATTTTTTCATTTTACAAAGATGCCCCTACATGATCCAGGTATCTAGGTTATCAACAGATCTTACCTAGTTCGCAACAGATGCTAATGAGTGGCTTCGATTTAAAATCCATAGCTAATTTTCAATTTCTCATAGGCTCATTGAAAGTTTGTTTGATTTGCAAGGTAACAATGAATTTAGGACCGACAAACTCACCAACGGGTTAACGAGGGAGGCCAAAGCTGAAGGTGACAAATGAAGGCAATCTGAAGAAAGTTATAGAAGTGAAAAGGAGAGTGGAGGATCGAAATCCGCTGGCTGGAAAGAACTGAAATTCAAAGGAAAATAAACTTTGTGAAAATAACAAGAATGGAAGGGATGAAAAGATAGCTAAGCTAACAGAAAAAAGAAAAAAAGAAAAAAAAAATCCTAACATACTCAGGAAGTAACCACCATGTGGTGGTTACTAGAAGTATCTCTTAAGATGTTGGACATTAACAGGGAGTTTTTTAGTGTCTCCCTATAGAGTTTTCAATCTGTAAGTCCCCTGACCAATTTTCTCCTCAATTTGGAATGAGCCCAGCCATAATTGTTGGAATTTCACGTGCTTACCCTTTGGAGTGACCCTGTCAACCCATAGGGCATTTGTTAGGGCATTGTACCCATTCCTCTGGATGTTGGCGATAGATGTGTGGATTACACGGATGAGGTTTTTATTTGAGGACTCTGCAACTCCATTTCCCTCGAGGTAATAGCTTGATGCATATCTTATGTGAATTGATTTATCGATAGCAAATTCGGTCAACCTTAGTAATGAAAAATAAGAAGCTTTATCAAACATAAGAGAATCAGGGATGTCAAACCTGTTGACAATAAATTTCTCCATGAAAGATATTACCTCATCTTTGCTCTCAATGATAAGCCTGTCATGCTCTTTTTCATCAATGAGTGCACTTTTGAATGTCTTCTCACAACGCAGGAGCTTAAGGATCTACTCGTCACCTTCGAATGCCTGCCAATTTGAGATGTTATCAGGTACGGATGGTCTGAAAATCAATTCAACATAATGTTTATTGTTGTTTAATATAAGATCAGGCGAACATTTTGCAGCCATACCAGTCATCAGATCGGCATCTTGGTTCTGCCATCGAGGTATATGTATGATATTAAAAGAATAAAAAATATCAATTAAGCTCCATACCTCATGTTGGTATCTTACTAGGTGTGGTGAATTGCAATGTATCCCTTTCCTTACCTGGTCCACAATTAATTGTGAGTTGCCAAAAGATTTAAGATTTCTCACCCTCACATCAATGGCTTTTTTCAAGCCCTGTAGCAAGCCTTTATATTTGGCTGTGTTCTTGGTGCACGCGAACTCAAACTAGCTAGCCATCACATGTTGGTTCCCTTACAAGTCAATGAGAATGCTCCCAGCACCTTCAAGGTAGTTAAATCCATCAAATTAGAGTGTCCAAAATATAGAGTCTAATGTTACATTAAATCACCTTCTTCCTACACAATTAGTTCTATCATCTACTATATTACATGATGGTTCATTAGTTCGGCTATGGGGAAGAGATTCCAACCATGTCTTTATTACAGTTTCTTCAATTATCTCTGCATGGAATTCCCTAAAATAGGTTCTCGTGGCACAAATAACGAAACTCTAATTCCCAAGGATAGGGTTGGTAAACATTACAGGTTCATTGGGGCCATTTAGTTCCATCACCACATACTTCATGTATATTTCTCGGTCAACCCTCAACATATCACCTTTTTCCTTCTAAGGCAGCAACAAATGGGACCAGTCAGTTGAGAAATAGCCATTCAGTTTTGCTAACCAGTCCCTACTAAGCAGCATTCCATAAGCCTCGTGTATGTCGACTACGACTATATCAACGACTTGTGTGTATTGTAGTTTAGTAGCCATCGAAATCAATACATATTTTAATTATCCAATTATTTTCACATTTGTCCTGTCCAATTTCATGATTCGAGTTCTAGTTTTCTCAGGTATTGCATGAAGTCTTTTAGCAATAGCATAAGGCATCATAGTGGACGAGGCACTTGAGTCTACCAAACAATTGTGTACGTTCATGTTGAAGATTTCAAATGTGATAAGGAAGGGGGGGGGGGTCATGGATTTTGATTTCCTTCCTATCATGGCCGCACCAACATATTGGGGGGTTCAATTCATTTTTGACAGAGTGGCTTCCATGGCTGGTGGCTTGTGGGATGCACTAGAGGTACTAATGGGTCTGGACACCAAAGTTTTGGTTTGACTGCTCTGAATGGTGGGATATTTTCAATTCCATTCATTCATATCTTTCAAAAGCAAGTCTATTTTTTGCATTAACTTTAACAAATCGAAATATGTAATATTAGCTCAAGATTTCTTAAGATCATCCACAATATTGTAATAAATGTTATAAACAGGGTAGGGCAGAGTGGACATACCTGTTTTTCCATTCTTAGGTGGTATTTTACCATTTTGAGTCACCTTTGTTGCAGTTGGAGATGTATTATCTTACTGTTGACAGTTCACAACTGGTGTACTCTTGGAATCTTCACTAGGTTTACCCTTCTCAACAGGAACTTTGGGAGTGGATGCCTTCAAAGGGAAAACATATTTCTTTGTCAGGTCTACAAGCTTCATCACACTCAAAAGTGGTCCTTTACTTTGTGTATGGATTTCATTAGTGTGGATTTCTGCCATACTATTCCCTTCATCATCATTGTTCTCATTTGTATAGAAATCCCATAGTACATTTATCTGAGATTCTTTGTCCAAGCGCTCTTCTACTTGGTATTCTTCCTCATTTTCTTGTTCTGGCTCCAGCTCCACTATAGGTTCTTCATTTTTAAGGAGCGATCTAATAAGATCCAACTCTTCCATATTTAAATTCCCTTCATTGGGTGGAGCAGGCAGTGCAAGTTGACCATGACCATCTTCTATCTTCTTACGATAGAAAGGTTTGAAATATTTTTTGTTGTTATAATCTCCTCCATTCCCACTGGTACTCTCTCCAGAATTCCTTTTCATATCGATGACTGTGTTTGTCAAATTCTTAAGCTGATGCAAACCTTCCATTGTTGGCACTCCCATTATTTTTCTTGAATGCTTGAGAGGCTTTCTTTTCTCTGGTTATATGATCACATGCTATGAGATTGATCATTTCATTCTCTACTTTTACTGCTTCATCGATAGCACCCTCTAAGGTTTGTGTGTTACTCCTTTTGACCCACATCACAGTAGGGACAGGGAGACCAGTGATGTAGAATTCTATGAGAACCTCCTCAGTAGGTCTAGCGTTAGTCGGGATTCTGTTAAGCAAAGTGTTGAACCAGATGTTAAAATCCTTGACCTTTTCTTTGGTTTCAATTTTCAAATGGGATAGTTCTAACACTAAGACCGCAGGTGTTTTATCATCACCAAACTTGTCTAAATTGAAAGGTGACCCATGAGGTGATCAATCCTATTCTCAAGCTAAAGTATCATGTGGAGGCCACACCAATTAGAGTAAAAGGGAAAGCGACATACTAAATCTTCATCGGCTACCCCCAACATGCGCACGTCTAGGAAGAAAGAGTGAATATGGCTATCAATAGTGTCTCCCCACTTAGGGGTGAATTTAGGCAGTACTCTTTCTGCATTATTGGGTAAGGGACGCTACTACCCAGGTACTGCTACAATGTCTTGAGCCACCCAGGGAGCGAGTGATCCCGGAGGACGTAGGAGTTGGTTCCCACCCAATCGAAGTTGGGTCCCACCGAGGAGAGGAATGTTAGCCATATTGTGGATAGGGATGTTCTAGTCGAAGGTTTCTTTGAGGTTTTCTTAATTAAGATTTCCTAAATTGGGCTAGGGATTACCTTCAAAGAGTGGATCTTCAGTAATTTCTTCCTACGGAGTGACAATACTTTGCAAGGACTCTAGCACAATATCTTCAAGAGATGGGGCTACAGATGTCTCTTCATTTATGGAATAGATCCTTTTCTTTCTTTTAGTTGACAGAGGTAAATAGTGAAAGACAGGCAGCTAAGAGAGGGAATGAGCATAAGCTCGAGTAAGTATTCTGACTGGTTGTTCCTAAGTGATAGGATACTCCCACAGTGTCTCTTCTTCGAAATGACGCTTTTCCACATGGGAGGAAGGGTCTTCTCGACCTTCATGATCCATGCATTAATATTTTCGAATCCATGCGCGACATTTATAGATTAAATCATAAAAATCTGTGGAGGGTGGTTCAGGCCCTCCTTCTAGCGCCAATTTGTTGACATGGCGAATTTTCACTATGCCAACAAGGGGAACTAACTTGATTGTAGACCCCAATTAGACCTACTTTCATTTGGAATGGTTAGTTCCAACGAGTTTTAAAGGATCCTGTAAACTATTATATGTGTTGAAAGATTGCTTCTTGGAGGAAGACTTCAATTAAATCAACAAAGAGAAATAGCTAACATATAAGTATCAAATCCTATCTACACTAATTCTAAATACTTATGCTAGCCCGAACTATTCTATTCTATCCTGCAGAAGCATAAAAAAAGAAGTTAAACATCATATATAAATTCCAAGTCCTAATGAATCAACTACTAGTTCACAGATGAACAAGGTTGTATTAAATATTAATCGCAATCTAATTACTTATACAGGAATACACATTCCTTTCCATACAAATAAAACTTGCAACTGATGTTTAACAAGGTCTCGAATCAGCAATCGCCCAAGAATTAACCATGGTAACAAATCATATTTGAATAAAAAAGACTAGTCACGAACTGTCTATTATCAATATGCATGAAACAAATCACATTTATTTCTATGCCAGCAAAAACAATCTAATTCTAAACACATGAAAGAAGAGGCAAATGAATATGAAAAAGCTCTTTCTTGTCTAAATAGTATTCTTTATTCAAAATAAATCCAAAGTTGTTCTTCCCAAACAAAAAGCCCTCCTCTACTATCCAAAGGTAATACTTATGTCGCTGGAAATGACTCTCAGTCTTCCCCCAACTTTTCACCTCTCCCCTTTTCTTTTCAATATAAAAATCAGAATATACCAGGACTTAGAACAATTGGTGTAGCCACTGACATGTAGAAGGCATATCTGCTGAAGTGCTTCATTTCCTAGGGAAATGAATAGATGTTGATTAGAAGAGGATGGTTGTGTGTCATCTCTTCATGATGAAACTTGGGACAATTTCACTTTTAGAATATACACGCAATGCGTGGAAACCTGACAGAGAATGCCTAAGGATAGACCCTTAAATGGAACGCATGCACATGCATGAACTCTTTGTATCTGCTCATGCATCTTTTACTCCTCGCCTACAGAGATAACCAACATTAGCTATGCTTATGAAAAAATGATAGAAATTCTTAACAACACAAATCTTGCCTTCATTAAAACATTTATAGCATCAAAAGGAACAAGTGTGAAAGAATCACCCCTTGGTTTCTAATTCATGCATTGAATAAGTCTTGCTAGCGTAAATCCGATTTACATTGAAAGCCATCGCATAACACATAACCAGATCTGAAATCCAGACTTGAAATATTATAGACAAGAACCCTATACCCTCTCGGCTCCGCGAAACACTATCACATCGCATCATTTTAGTGGAGAGGACCTGGGCTTATTGGACTACCAAACTCCAATATTCCGATGGCAGAGGCGAACTCGAAATCATATTATGCTGTGACTAATAGTCCCGAGGGGTCCGCAATATAAGACTTCCCTTTGAAAGCCCCGGCCCCAAATTTTATCGAAATACATGGGAAAACCCGCGGCCAACCCATAAGGCCGGACTTCAAAAAATATATATTCGGGCCTATAATTATTGTTGAGTCTGCTTAATCACATTATGCCCTATGTTTAAATGCTGAACTCTACCAATTGCGATAATCGATTGGGGGGCAGACCCGAAATACATATCTACCATGGTTAATAATACCGTTAGTTCTACCATATCGCATCGCATTTTATATATAAGCCCTGGCTCTGCTGATTGTGACTTGCGATTGGGCTGCGGACCTAAAAATGTATATGACTCACTTAATAAAATCAGCGGGTCCGCGATATCGGGGAGCACCTTGTGTATGGACCTCGGGATCCGCCAATCGCAATTTACGATTGGGGAGGGGGACCTGATAAACCTATGCATTGTGGTTAATAACATCGGTGGATCTGCCATATCGCATCGTGCTTATGTATATGCCATCGACTTCGCTGACTGCAATAAGAGATGTAACATAGGACCCAATATATATGGAAGTGATTAATTGTATTTGAAGTTGGGAAGGTTCTCTCTTAGTGGATGTGAAAGAGGAAGGCACAGTATAACTGCAGAAATTGAGTAATTGCGATAGCGATAGAGGTGGGCATTGAGAAATGTATAAAGACTAAAAGAAGCATGGGAAGGGTAAGTTAAGGATGCTTTGCGTAGTGAAAAGGGTTATAATGGGAATAAATATGTGATGGTAGGTTTTGAGGGGTAACGAGAGGGGTGATTATATGTGCGGGCATAGGGCACCATGAACGTTTATGAGGATTTGAAAGAGTCCCGATGAAGGATATCTATGAAGGGCTAGACTAGGTTTTGGATGAATCATGCAACAAAGATTTATTAAAGGGGGGTCTTGACCATTAAGAATTGCAGATTTGACTCAGCATAGAGTTACAATCACTACGATAAAACAGATCATTTGTAGAATTAAACGATCAAACTTCTAGGGGACCCATTCAAATTTGCTACCAGAGCATGTTTTAATAGGGTGGTGGTTGTGGCCACAACACAGCCAACCTGCGTCATTTCTCCCTAGGTAGCGCAGCTCCCACCGCATTTTCGTAGACCCAGTGACATGTCCTTGCTTCACACCATCCTCCAATCGCGCAGCTCCCCAACCTAGGAAGTTTATTTTATGGTGTCGTGCCTCCTTTCAGCTTCCTGGAGCGCTAAGACTATGCTACCTTCATTTAGTCACATGGCTGGACTACCAATGTATTGCTGCAAGCGACTACCATTCAACTTTCCTCGGAAGGGTTCTCTATTTAATTTGACCAGCTATACCACTCCTCCATTGATAATAGCCTTAATGACATAGGGCCCTAACCAGCGCATTCTGAATTTTCCTGGAAATTTATCAAAATTACTATCATATAACAAAATCAGGTCATGTACCTTAAATGTGTGTAGCTTAATATGCCAATCATGCCAGGCCTTTTTGTGCTACTTTTCGACATGTTGGTGATATCCAGCTAAAAATCCTTTTTCCTCCAGTTCATTCAGTTGTGCAATCTTCTTCTCTAGGGCTCCACAATCCATCATACCTGTGAGCAGTGCTATACGCATACCAGGCACAATATACTCGATAGGCATTATTGCTTCAACCCCATAGACAAGTTTAAAGGGGGTTTGTCCAGTGAACTTCTTGCATGTCATTCGATAAGCCCATAGTACTGCAAGTGTGAATAGGTCCCAATCACTTCGCTAACCATTGTAAACCTTGGTCAGCATGTTCTCAAGCACTTTGTTGAATGCCTCCACTATCCCATTAACCTGTGGGTTATAAGGTGTGCTCTTTTAGTGGTATACCTGAAATTCCTCTATGAGTGTGCTAATCGTCTCATTCATGAAGTGTGTACCGCAATCACTCATCAAGATCCTCGGACATCCAAATCACGTCAATACATGCTCAAAGAGGAACTTTGCAGTGGTCACACCTGTGTAATCCTTCACGGGCTGTGCCTCTGCCCAACAAGTCAAATACTCTATCACAGTTATAACGTACCTTGCTCTTATCTTTCCTTGTGGCTCAATGGGTCCCACAAAATCTATCACCCATTTCTCAAAGGGTTGCAATGTCATATATGGATTCAAAGGCATCTCATCCCTCCGAGATGTCCTACTAATCCATTGATACATAGCACATGCCTTGCAATATACTTTTGAGTCCTGATGGAGGGTTGGATAGCATAACCTTGCATGTAGAATATTCTCCGTGGTCGCTCTCACTACATAATTTCCTCCCACAGTGCTCCAATGAGGACCCATGAGGATGCTACTTCTTTCAAACTCAGGTACATACCGTCGCAATTTCTCATCAGTCCCCATCTTGTATAGATGCCTAGCAATGACAGAGAAATTTGATGCACGCACCACTAATTCCTTCTTCTACTAGACAGTGTATCCTTCCAATGTAGTACTTGTGGTTAGGAAATGCATTATATCCTCAAAATGACCATTTGTGATGTGCACTACAAATAGTTGCACGTTAGGCAATCCCTCCAAATTAGTGGGTTACTCCCCTGTTTCGATGCACGACAAATGGTTCAGTCCTGGGTTCAGTCATCTAGGCTTCACAACAACTTCAAAATCATATTCCTGGAACAATAAGAGCCACCTGCATATTCTGCCCCCCAACGCAGGCTTATTGACCAAGTACTTCAATGCAGAGTGATCTATATACGTCTTAAAATGGTCTCCTAGCAAATAGTTGGTAAACTTCTTGAACACATACACCATAGCTCACCCTTCGCGTTGAGTGGTGAAATAGTTATTCTCCACTTTGGATAATGTTCAACTTGCGAACATGATAGGATGGTCCAAGCCTTCTCCGCCAGCTTGTGTTAATACTACTACTAGCGCTATAGATGACGAGTCAACATGTACATGAAACTCCTTCTTCCACTCTAGGAAGACTAGAATCGATGCGGTGACCATCTTTTCTTTCAATATATCCAACCTGTTCTTATAGTCATCGTTCCAACAAAATGTGACATCCTTCTTCAACAATTGCGCGGTGATCTGGGCATAGACTTTGATAAACCTTTTGTAATATCATGTATGTCCCAGGGTAGCACGCAAGTGCTTCACACTCCTCGGCACTTCCAAGTTCAATATCATCGCTATATTTGCGGGATCTACCATCAGTCCCTGTCTACAAACCACATTGCCCAACAGGTTCCCAAAAGGAACACAAAATAGACACTTCTTGATATTGAGCATAATATGGTATCTTCAACAGGTATCTAGCACTAGGTGCAAGCTTGCTACATTGCATTTAACTAGCCCAAAGGTTGTCTTGCTCCCATCTTCTAGTGCGATTTTGATCTGCTAGTATCCTAAGAACTTCATCAGTGAACAGAGTGAGGAAGGGATCATGCACAGAAGCATCATTCAACTTTCTGAGATCCACACATATCCTTATTTCATCTTTCTGCTTATTCTCCTGATCCAGGTGGATATTGGTGGCCACCTGCCAAGTCCACCTGGACCCCCACCATTGTCTTTCTCAGCATTTTCAGTTTCCTTAATTGTAGCACAACTTACTATTTTTAGCAGTTTTGCGGGTCCTGAACTTCCGGAGCCGTTTTGAGGCCCTAAACAACGTTTTTTGGGGAATCCGGGGGCAACACGGGTCCATGGAACAGTGTTGCCCATTCCAACAATGATAGTGCTCGAATAGATCTTTCTAATGAGCTATTGTACGAATCAAACGGAGATCATATACTAAAGTTACGACCCCGGGAAGTTGATGTACCAACTTACCCCCAAACGGGGCCCACAGTTTGGCGTTTCATCTCCTAGGGTTAGGTTTTGGAATGTGAAAGGTTTTTCATTGTTTCTCAACAATAAATAGGCCTTCGAGCCTCATTGTAACACAGTTCAAAGGCATATAGCCATCACATCTCTTCTCAGAGATAAGCTACCATCGCCCTAGCTAGTTTATTTCCATTTCTGATTGTAAGCATATTCCAGTATTTTCCATTAATGAAATGAAGTATTA